>RCUC01073950.1:0-11729 GCA_003697995.1 Taxidea taxus jeffersonii
TTTTTTTTTTAAGACTTCCTGAGAATTGCAAGGCTCTTAGCATCCCTAATCCTTGTCCACTAAACACCATTGCTGCTAGGCACGCTAACACCGAGAAATGCCCCCAGACAAATGCTCTTTGCATCGATAATATCCTTCCTGTTTCAAGACCACTGGGCTTATGTTGCTCTGGTTTTCTTAAAAACAAAACAAGGACTGCAAACCAGTTCTCTTACCCATTTTGTTTGCTCCGCACTAAGAGCTTGCTTCTGGAGATTTCAGTGGCACTAGATTTGATCTCTCTTAAAAACCAGAATGTTGGACAGCACCAGGCCCTGGGGCTGCCGTCTGGTCTCCCGGTGAGAAGAGGCAGCGTTGGGCGAGTGGTACTAATTCTTGGTGTCTTGCTCTCCTCCTGTGTACTCCTCCACAGAGGCATCTTAAGGATTAATTTCACTTAAACTCATTACAAAATATCGACAGCTTTTAGCTGGCAGAACCCTGAAGATGAATGTTGTATAGTGGGGTTTTAAGTAGGGTAGTCTGGATTTAAGTTAAAGATTCTATTGCATTGCAAAAAAAGAGACCTAAAGTCCTTTCTGGGCTTAAAATGTGATGTTTCCCTGATTAGCTGTGTGTGTTATACAAGCAGCACATGGAAGGAAATGGAGTTACTTAAATCCAGCTGGCACGTGTTCTGAAAAGATTAAGCAGAAATAGCCTTATCTTCTTTCAGTGAAGTAGAGGATAAAGGCACAAAATACTGAATTTGGAATCAGTAGTTCTGTGTTCAACATCTAGTTGTGCCAGTTATGAGATGTGTGGGCTTCAGGCAAGTTGCTGAGCTGCTCGGAGTCCATTTTCTCACCTGTAGAAAGACATAGTAATACCTTCTGCACAGGGCCACCGCACTGCAGTAAATCAGCCCACTGGCGGAGCTCACGAGCCCGCTATTGCCAGGATTGCTGTCCAGTAGTCTGGTTTTTAAGCGAGATCGAAAGTCTAGAATTCGCCTTTGATTCCATTAGACTCCCATTTCCCAGTTCTGGGGCATTTGTGCATCTTTTCCATGGGAACATGTCGGTCTTGGCAAAGGATGTGGCCCACAGTGCGGCGAGTCTGTTGAGTTGTTTTAAGGATCGAGAGCACTACTGTTTGGTGCGCATTGTTACAGTAAGAGGCAAACGAACAGGCTTCTGCCAGGAAAGGCCTGCTTTGAGAGAGCAGCTGACGTGCAGACAGTTGAGGGTGTCCTCTGTTTTTGCGGGGCCCCGAGCGCTCCCTGTGGGGTCTGGCCCAGCCCAGGGAGCAGGCCTGGGGAGAGGACTCTCCGGTGGCAACACCGCCACTCACAGCTGCTCTTGGGTGGCTCTGCTTGTCCCCACAGCTCCGTCTCTCACTCGGTGCTGTCTGAGATGCAGGTGATCGAGCAGGAAACGCCCGTGAGTGCAAAATCCTCCCGCTCGCAGCTCGACTTGTTTGATGATGTTGGTACTTTCGCCTCTGGACCCCCGAAGTAAGGCTGTTGTTGGGGTGCAGACTTGGCCACCATGTTCCTTATCAAGCTTTTCTAAGCCGCTCTTCTGTCTCACCAGGTACAAGGACAACCCCTTCTCCTTGGGGGAAAGTTTCAGTTCCCGCTGGGATACAGATGCCGCCTGGGGTATGGACCGGATGGAGGAGAAGGAGCCAGAAGTGACCATCTCAAGCATCCGGCCAATTTCAGAAAGGTGGAGTGGGCTAAGGCAGCACTGTCCAGCAGGATTTTCGTAGGACGGGAATGTTCTGTGTACCTGCTCTCTGCCGGGCCAGGGGGGGAGGCTCCTGAGCTCTTCACACATGGCCGGTGCAGCTGATGAGCTGGCTTTTTAATTTAGTATCAGTAAGTTTAGCCACATGTGGCTGGTGGCTGTCAGGTGGTGCAGGAATCAGGCTTTGGTTTGAGCTGTGCTTTATCGTCACAGAAGGCTTAGCAACTTCTTTAGTTGAGGGTCTGTTTCTCTGGCGTGAGGGTCCTGACCTTACGCTTTAGTCCTGACCACCCACATTTATGGGTCTCTGGTTACCATGTTACTTGTTTTTATTTTTATTTTTTTTTAAGCTTTCTATAATCTGGGCAAGATTTAACTGATAAATGGCCTGCAAATCATTTGTAAAATAGGGATAAGTAGTGACTTCACAGGGTCCCTGGAATAATTAAATGTAACGAAACTTACAAAACACCTAGGCCAGGGTCTGTGTGTGTCGGTGGGAAATGGGAGTGACCGGACACTTAACGTCCACACTGGGAGGCTTTTGAGGGTGAAAATGCCAGGAGAGTAGGTATAAACTCAGGCGGACAGAGACATATGGTCACCCTAGTGTTAGGCCAGTCATCATTTGGAGGAGACTGGCAGCTGTGATGTATTGACGTCCTAGACTTTGACGACGCTCTAGAAGTTTGGGGCAGAAGACTAGTGCCCTCTAAACTGTATGTCCGTGCGACCTGGCAGAGGCACTGTAAGCTCTGTTGTGCCCTGGCTTCAGTGTGGGGAAGAGGGGCCTCGTCCAGGAGAGAGGGTCCATGAATCCCAGGGCCACAGCCAGATGGGGTCATAGTGAGCAGCCGTAGGAGGCCACTGGCACTGTTTCCAGTCTCTATTAGTAAAGGGATTAGTACTACTGGGCTCCGATGGTAACGGGAAGGATCAGAGGTATCCCACATCCACCCCTCAGAGTCACAAACAGAAGGGAGGTGGAAAGCCGGAGCTCAGGCCTCGAGTCCAGCGAAGCGCGCCAGAAATTTGCAGGAGCCAAAGCCATCTCATCAGACATGTTCTTTGGGCGGGAGGTGGATGCTGAGGTAAGTGGAGTTGTTGGTCCTGAGCCTGGAGGCAGCAGGTGGGGTGGGAGCTTCCTCCTTGCGGTTGCTTTGGGCTTCAGCACCGGGTGGTTTTGGCCGATAAGGAGTTTTTAAGTCTTTGGCCAAAACATTCCCTAGGCCTTCCTCTTTCCTCACCACAGCATGAAGCCCGGTCTCGACTCCAGCAGCTCTCAGGGAGCAGTGCCATCAGCTCTTCTGACCTCTTCGGAGACGTGGATGGGACTCATGGAGCAGGTAGGGCTGCAGGGGTGAGGGGTACACCGGGCCTGGCTCGTGAGCAGGACTGGAAGGCCCTGTGGGCTGGGAATGGCTGCCCATGGGGCTCTAAGCCCCCCTTTCCCTTGCTTTTACAGGTAGCGTATCGTTGGGCAACGTGCTCCCCACGGCGGACATTGCCCAGTTTAAGCAGGGTGTCAAGTCTGTGGCTGGGAAGATGGCCGTGCTGGCCAACGGCGTGATGAATTCTTTGCAGGTGAGGCTGGGGCTCTTTGGCCTGGGGCAGGAGGGTAAAGCAGCAGAGAGTCGTCCTGGGAGCTTGGCCTTCGCCACTTACAGACACTGCTGCTGGCTAGCTCCTGAGCCTGAAAAAGAGCTTTTTCTTTCCCTGGAGGGGCAGCTTCTCTCCTTTGAGCTGGGTACTGGGCCTGGGCCGCTCCCTGAGAGGATGCGTGCCTGCACTGATTTCTCCAGCCTTGTCACCTTCCCCTTCTTTCTCCTTCCTCCCCAGCTTCAGGATCAGGCAGGGCTTCCCCCTTGGGATCTGGCCACAGCCCCTTCCCTGAGTCACAGTAAAACACAAAACTATCTCTGCCATAGTGAGATTGGAGCCCGATTCCCTGGGGTACCCTAGTCCTGCCAGAGTGGTGGGGGGGATGCTGCTGCCAGCGAGGGGCTTGGACTTTGTTTTCTTCTTCCCCCATGTCCAGGATCGCTATGGTTCTTACTGATCCAGGTGCCACGGCTCAAGCATATGGTGGCAATAGCAGCAAAATCCCCATGATTCCAAGGCCAGGGGTGCTTGCCTTGTGGAAGCTGGGGAGGAATTGTTACTTTATGTGTTGTGTGTGAGTTGGGTGGCTTTTGAGGATCTCGGGTGAGGGGGGGATGGGCAGTTCCAGCCTTGACCTCTGCCTGTAGACTGAGCCCTGTATTCTCCTCCCCTCATACCCCCTGGCCCATGTGCTAGACACTGTCCTTCGATCCTGCCCCCCCACCCCCCAAGCTGCTGCTCCCTTGTCTGGCCACACTGGGAGCGAGGGGAGGAGTTCCCTCAGGTGAGCTTCTGCTGGGTCCATCCCTTCCCCACATAGGGAAAGTGAGACGTATAAGGCTTTTTTGCCAGCTCTAGGATCCTTCCAGGTTGTCTGGCCCCCCTCCTCTGGAACTCATGGGCAGGTCTAGAAAGAGTCCTGCTATGGACCAGCCCCCAGGGAGCGAGGCTTTGAACTTGCTGCTCTTGCTGCTCCAGTGGCCTCTTCTGCTGCCAAGAGATGGCAGGGGAGGGGAAGGACCTTCGTCTGGGCCTTATTAAGGGCTAGAAACTTCACCCAGTACCTAAAGGTTTCACTTGGGATCAGACTGGAGGCCCGAGTGGTCATCTCCTGCCTCACCTCCCCTTTTTACAGTGATCACTTAAGGGATGCTTCTCCTGAGTATCTTGGAGTCCTTCTATACCATCCATTGTGGAGCACAGGCCCCTCTGTCCCTTCTTCCCCTGCTTGGTGGCCATGCTGGGTCTCATCTGCCCTATGCCCTGCTCTGGATGCTGTGAGCGTAATACTGGCCAAGGAAGCAGAGGACATGAGAGACAGAACAGGCTTTTAGGGCTCAGCTTTCTTCTGTATCATCCTAGTCTTAAGGGGGGCCTGGACAGCACCCCCATAGTGAGAGCTTGAGGCACTGACAGAATTGCAGGCCTTGTCCCCTGGCCGTGCACTGTGTGCACTGTGTTGTCCCTGGTGCCATCTCCCCCTGCTGTGCTACCTGTTTGGGCCCACCCTGCCCGCTGGGGGTTGGGGGATGGGCTCCTAAGCCACACAGACCGTTCTTCCCTTGCCTCCCTCCCCCAAAGGCACTTGACTTTCTTTCTGGAGTTTGTATTGAAACAGAGTGGTGTCAAATAAAGCCTTGGCAGGGCCCTGGGCCGCTCTTGGTCTGAGTGAAGTCATGTCCTTTCTGGATCCCGCCTCCCTGCCCAGTGCAGGCCCCTGGCTCACTCTCTGGGCTCCCACCGACATGGGTAGGGCGATGGTGCCGAAGCTGAGGGCATGCTCTCCGGGGCCTCCAACTTGTCTCTTCTCTGAAAACCAAAGGCCCCCGGCTCCTCGGCCCTGTGCTGCCGCGAGGTCCAGTGCAGCCTCGACCTCACCACCCTGTTGCACGCGGAGGAAAGAGCTGGTATTAGTTGGCCCTTGACTCCTCCAGTGAGCCATACTGCTGTGAGCAGGCGAGGAGCCTAGCAGCCCCGAACCTCACCCCAACAGGAGGCTTGACTGGGGTGTTTCTCAGGGGGGTTTAAAGACAAATGAAATCTACAGCCTTCATGGAACCCTTTTAAATTTAGGAAGAAAAGGATGTATGTGTGTATAGAACTCCCTAGCTTGGTAATCTGTTCCCCCAGTAGGGGCCCCTGGAATATATCTGCCACCTTAGGGGTCCTCAGGGTACAGGGTTAAACCATTGGTCTGGGAGACACAGGATTAGAAAAGAGGGGCCAGGGACGCCTGGGTGACTCAGTTGGTTAAGCAGCTGCCTTCGGCTCAGGTCATGATCCCAGTGTCCTGGGATCGAGTCCCACATCGGGCTCCTTGCTCGGCAGGGAGCCTGCTCCTCCCTCTGCCTCTGCCTGCCTCTCTGTCTGCCTGTGCGCTCGCTCGCTCTCTAACTAATAAATAAATAAAATCTTAAAAAAAAAAAAAGGGCCATAGGGCTTTAAGCCCTCGATTTCCAAAGTGCGGGTCTGGAATCACCTGGAATGTTGATAACCCAGGTTTCTGTGCCTGCTCCCGCCACCCCAAGCCAGAACTTTGGTCACTTGTGTCGTAAACCAGCTCCCCAGGTGGTTCTGATGCCCACCAGGATCTCCGTACCGCTGTCAGTCAGCCGGCAGCTGGAGATGATGGTGGGCCTGGAGAGTTTCCAGGGCTTGGGGCTTCAGTGGTACTGGAGCTTCCAGTCCCAGCCTGGCTCTGCAGGCCTTGGGGAGCCAGTTCCTGAAACTGTCTGGGGTGGGGCTGGTCTGGGCAGAGAGGAGACGGGGAAAATGTGTGTGCCCCTTGTGGTGACGCCCACCCTAGGAGGCAGCCTGTTCTGCTTGGGTCTCTGGGTGGCTTTTACTTTCTGGACGACCCCTGTCCCATTCAAGGAAGTTGAAGACCACCTGTCTTTACCTTCCTCCGGTCTTGGCTGGAAGCTTGTCTTAGGCCTGTCATTCACAGCTGCCTCCCCATTGTCCCAACCCTGAGCAGGGGCTTAGAGCAAACATTTTAATGAAACTCTGGCTAGAAGACTCTGCAGTGCTAACTGTATGAGGCCAGGGTCTTTAGAGTTATGGGAACCTGGCCTTGAACCCTCTGAGTTTGTTTTCTGAAGGCCCATTCCAGCTGAGAGCACCTTTGAAAGGTTGCTGGCCTATGCAGGAGGGGAGTCCCTCTTGGCTCATTATCTGATGCTGGTGTCCAGGCTTGAGTGGCCCCCTGGCCCCCACCTCCCAGTCCTGCCAGAAAAGCTGGGACTCAGCACCAACAAATGCAAACTCGCCCCTTCCCTTCACCCCCTCCCCAGTCTAGTGGCTTTAGATTCACCACTTACCAGATACAAGGGACTTTATTCATTTAACATGTTGAACTGTTAGACACAGGGGACTCGGAGTTTTTGAAAGTGGACTTGTCTTCTTGCCAACCCTACATCTTATCATGCCAGTAGCTCTTCCTCCAGCAGAAGGCCACCATGTTTATGTCCACCCCACACTTGCACCACAGGCGTCGCCCTTGGCCATACGAGGCCCTGCAGAGTTATTCACGGTCTCCCCTGCCTAATGTTGCTGTGAGAAGAGCACCCTTACGTGGTGGTGACTGTCAGCAAAAGTCACCTTCCTGATGGCCTCTGCTCAGTCTGCTGTCAGCTTGGGTTGTGACTAAAGTGCAGAGGCTGACAGGGCCAAGGAGAGAGTAGGCTGATGATACTGGAACCCCTCTGGCTGGGCTCTGGGCTTGGGCTGTTATTCAGGCTTTTCACCACCAGAGGGCAGCATGGTGTGGGAGTTGGGGAGGAGGTTGGGTGGGAGTCCCAAGGGCTGGGTGGGAGCTGGAAACGGGTGTTGTGGATGGGACCCTTCAGACGCCTCAAGTCTCAGACTCGTCCGTCTCTTCAGTGGAGCCATCGCTCTCTGCTTCCACCTTGCGGGCGTGATGGAGGGGCCTCCAGGGAGAGCCAACCCGGGGAGGGGTCCGGGAAGGCAGGCAGCCGGCCTCTGGGTTGGCAGTGGCTGAGTTGACCAGGCCTGGGATCTGGGCCAGCCTGAAGGAGGGAAGAAGCCCAGAGGGCAGCTGGGGGCCTCCTGTCTAAAGACCCGGACCACCACGTTCGCTCTTGCATTTGGATGAAACCATGGGCTATATTCCCAAAGGACTCAGAGAGGCTACCTCAGGCCGCTGCTGGAGCCCAGACCCTTCCCTGACGGCCTTGTTGCACACATTCCGCTGTGTGACCCAGAACAAGGCATGGCCATGTCCCAAGGGACATATGGCCTCCCCCACAAGGGGACAGCATTTCCCCACCTGACACTTACAGCCGTTCCAGCTCCTCATCCATGGCTGGGTCGTGCATCAGGTCCCCTTTGTCAGGCAAAGCTCCTGCGAAATAATTGGGGGGCACAGAAGTAATCGGAGTGTCTTTTAGGCAGGCTCCGGTCAGACAGCTGTGTTTCCAGCAGGGGCCCCTCACCTTCAGGTCTACCTGCTCTGCTGGCCCTGGGAGGCCTCATCTAAAAGACCTGAGAAGTGCTCTTCCTGAAAAAAAATTTTTTTTTAATTTGAGTACAGTGGACATGGAATGTTGATTAGTTTCTGGGGTTCACTATCTCTGTTCGTTATGCTGCGCTCACCCCGAGGGCAGCTACCATCTGTCACCACACAACGGTATCACAATGTCATTGATGATAATCTCTATGCTGTACCTTTTATTCCCATGACTTGTTCATGGGAAAGAGCTCTTAAGAGAAGTTGTAAGAGAACTGTTATGGGGGCAGGAAGTTGTGGCTACTGACTGCTAGATAAACTTAGTGAACCCACGCCTACCCTCTTCAGGTTGGGGCAGGAACCACAGCTATGAGACGTCCCCACACCTCAAGGTCACTGCACACAAAGGGCTGTCCCCTTCCAGGACTGGGTGGTGGCTTTTGCCGGTGGCTCAGTTCCTTCCTTGAGGCCCCAAGTACTGGGAGCCAGAGACACAGTATGTCCAGCTAATTCCCCAGATCAGAATTATCCAGTTTTGTGCACCCCCCCCCCCCCCCCGCCGCCCCCATTCAGAGGGAGCCCACTTCAGAGACGCTAAGGTCAAAAATGCTGCCTTAGCTCCTCAGAGGCTCTGAGCGGCGAGAAGAACAGGCAGGAGCCGCCAGGCCGGGAGCGGCCCCTCTCTGTCCGGCCACACTCTCTCTGAGCTGGTCTCCTCAGCTACAGACTAAAGGGAAAAGATGAGAGGAGGCGGTCTGGATTCTCCCTGGAGCTGTTAACAGGGGAGGGCAGGTGGAGCTGAGGTCTGCAGGTTGTTGAGGGAAAAGCTCGCGGGTGGTCAGAATGTAGTTCTGGCGGCTAACAGTGCTGGTCTCTAGAAAGCCTCAATCTTAAACTTAACCCATGTGGCTTTAGTTCAAGTCCCTGCTTTTCTAAAGCTTTCTCAGATGATGCTTCCTGGCCCCCTTCTGCTCTTAGTGGTTTTCAAACTACGTTCCCCGAGCGCCTCCATTTTGTGTGCGTGTGTGAGTGCCTTGAGGGCTAAGGGAACGGGACAACCTCTCCACAGCTGGCTGTGCCCGGAGTATCTCCAGATCGCTCTCCTCACACTGGAGATGTGGGGGAGGGCAGAAGCCCCATCTCCCACCCAACCCAGCAGCAGGAAAAGTGGTTGACGGAGTGATCGCCCTTTTTAAAGCCCTAGAAAAAGTGAGGGCACGAGGTTGTCCAGGCTTGATCCTGTATTAGTTGCTTTTCCTTTTCCTTCCTGTGAGCTGACTGGTGGAAGGGAAGGGAGGGCGGTGAGTTACCCCCGTGTGAAAGGAAACGTAAGTAAGTCCCATCCATTGTCCCCTCACTCCTCACTCCTGTTTGCCTTTCTGCTCTGGCCAAGTCAGCGCCCTGGGCCACCAGCATCACTTAGTTGTGGGGTCCCTAGACCTGTGCATACCCACAGCATGAGTTCAGCATAAGGAGGCTGCTAGGCAGCCTCGTGCCTCAGTGGGCCTCAGTCAGTCCTGCTGGGGCTTGCACTCCTGCGTGCATCCCCAGCAGGCTTTGTATCAGGAAAGACCTAAAGCAACTTGGCCTACTGCAGTTAGCATTTAAAGAATGTTCAATATCCTTCCCTTGAGCCCCTTCTCTCAACTGACAGAAGGAAGGGGAAGGCTGTGTGTTCTTTGGGACTCCGGAAATGGGCCTCAAACACACCTGGATACCTCTGGAAGAGGGAGACAAATAACCCTTCCAGCTCTGCTGGGGGCTCTTCCCATGGGGCGGCAGCAGGTGTGAGAGGGAGAAGAGCAGGGTGGGTGGAGAAGGCCGACCCGAAGGAAGAAACGACAGACAGGAAAAACTGGGCCAGTGCAGGCCTCTCCCCCTATTTTTTGCTCCTTTTCAGATTAATCATTTTTTTTTCCCCAGCTGGGAAGAAAGGCCGCCTCAGACACACCTTTGCTCTGCTTACAAATCAGATTCAGGTTTCTTTGATATATAATCTCCAAAGCCACTGAGTAAATAGCCCTGTGTCTGCCCAACCTGCAGGCCACTCCCCAGAGCAGAGCTGGGGATTCTATGGGGAGGGGCTGGGCACACCCCTGCCACCAAGAGACTGCTTCATGTTGGGGCAGGGCCTTGGGTGGGGAAGGCTGTCCCTTCCCACCAGAGTGTGAGAGGCTTAAGAGGGCACCATCTCTGTTGTGCACGTTCTGGCTCCCCAGGCCTCTGAGTCTGACCCTGAGAAGTCGGGGCGGAGATGGTGAGGCCCCCTCCTGCATGGACCATGTCTGTCGATAGCAGCCAGCCCCTACGTGGCTTAGGGTGGGAGGAGAGGGGAGGCTAGCCGTGGCTGGCTCTGGCTTACCTAGAGCTTGGTTGATTCCATGATGCTTTGAAAGAGCCACAAGGAATCCGTAGAAGGTCAGTCTCTGAACGTTGCTTAGTACCTCTTTGACAAGTGCTGGGGGTGGACAGCTGGAAAGGAGAATACAGAGGCAAGCTTCAAAGACTAGCAAGTCCGACTGCCATCTTTTTATTCAGCCCTTCAGGCTTAGCAGTATGCCCAAAGCCAGGACTGAGGGACCCTGTCTGCTCTGGAGGCCCTAAACCCCTGGGGGAGCATGGCAGATGTCCAGAAGCAAGGCCTTGACTGGTGAGAGAAAGGGCTGGTGTGCTCCCGAGCCGGTGCTTTCGGTTGGGGTGTGGGAGGAAGGGAATGGCGAAAAGGCAATGAGAGGCAGCCTCTTCTTGGAGGAGGCCCAAACTTGCTGCTCCATCTCTAAGGAGACCTTATGCCACAAAGAGCAGTGTCACCCTCCCTTTCTGTCGAGGGAAGCTGGTCATCTACAGCTCATCTCACCACGTGGAAGGGTCCTCCCTGAGGGAGCCCCCTGGGAAGCCATTTCCCCAGCCACAGCCTGGTCTGGGGCAGATGGCACTGTGCCACCATCCAGAGCCCCGGCAGCAGGGGACCAGTCGGAACACCTGTTCCAGAGCCCGCAGCCCAGTCCCTGGGGCTGTGGTGGGGCCCCCGCGCCCATCTCTCACCTGTACTTGTGCCGATCGCACAAGTTCTCCAGGCACTGGGAGAACAGCGAGGCCTCCACTCCCTCCAGCAGGCTCGCCTCACCCGAAGGGGGCCGCTGACGGTGCTGCCCGCTGGATGACGTCGGCACAATCACCGTATTGGGGTTCTTGCCCGCCAGCAGGTCCTGATAGATGGCGGCCACGCTCTCCAGGAATTCTGCGTACCACGATGGGGGAGGGGCCCAGGTCAGGCAAGGATGACCCACGGGGTCCCTTCGCTGCATCCTCCCGTCCTCCCTTCTCTGTTAGCTCAGTGCACCACCAGCCTCAGCACTCTGCGCATGGTGGCCTGGGAGCAGGGGTCCTCGACCTTAGGAGCGGTGACACCACTGTGTGTTTCCGGCCCAGCGTCCCCTCCTTGGGGCAGCTGCTCCCAGACCAGGCAGATGCCCTATTCCCTACCTCCCAAGCACCCTGTATTATTCCTTTGTTTTTTGGGTATTTGCTCTGCCTTCTTGCTGGAGTGGTAGATCCTTGAACAAAGGCAGGGGTCGTGCTTTGTCCCCTTCCTGCCCCAGTATCTAGCACAGTGCTGGGCACATGTGAGGTGCTGGAAATATTTCGTAGAGAGTGGACGTGTGCACACTCGCTCTGGTAAGCTCCATCTCGCTGTGAGGCCACCCGCCTCTCTGCCTCAAGGCTTGGGGGAGGCCAGCTTGGAAGAGAAAGCCTCAAGCTGCTAACTTACTAAGCATTTGAAAGGCAGGTGGGGAAGATTTCTCCCAGGCTCTACTGCTCCTTCTCCAGGGCCCAGGAGCTCCAGAGCACTGGGAAATCGGTGCTGCAGCTGCTAAGAGCAGGTGACGAGACCCCGCTCCAGCCTCTGCCGGACCAGGCCCTTGGGC
>RCUC01074005.1:0-36006 GCA_003697995.1 Taxidea taxus jeffersonii
AAAGTTCTCAGATTTAAGGTTTCAAGTAATGGTGGGGAGATGGGGGGAGAAGTCATGATGAAGTCGGAACAATCAGATGAGGACAATCTCATCCTACTTCTCTCACCACCTCGAGGACAAGCACAGACCATCCCTACCACTGCTTCCCTTCCGGTGCGGGGCCTCAGCTTTCCCGTTTTCTCACTGAATGCCCTTGCTCTACAGATCAGGAACCGAAGGGCCGCTGATGTGTTCTTAGCTGAAATCAGGATTTATAATGGTGAGGTTGAATGATTTTTTTTTTGAGCGTTCTAAAATTCAAAGTGATAGTAATCTACTACTTGGAGTATATGTAAACATAATTATACAGCAAATAGAAATGTTGTATGAAGGTGAAAGTTAATAGCTTAAAATATTCCATCATAAAAATTTTATTCCTAATTTTAAAAAAATGCGAAGATATATTATAAATAAATGATGACTTTCAAATTCTGCAGCTTGCTAGTAGGTAAAAAAAAAATGGATTTAATGCTAATTATTCACCCCCTCCCACTCCAGCATTTCCTAGAAAACACAGGGGAAATGCCCCCTGAGGACCTACTTGCTCACCCCTAACTGAGCAACTTCACCTTCATCACCTGACTTTGTGGAGTGTGAGTGTGAGGTTACATGAGGCCCAGGCTGATAAATGAAGGAGGCATCACATTATTAAGAAGTAAACCCATGATAATGGATTGCGGACTCAGGGCCATTAGTTTTATAAGCCTATTTCAGGTAACGTTTCTCTTCTGCTCTCATTGCCCCTCACTCTCCTCCCTCCCCTAAGCTTCCCCATCACCTCCCAGCCAAGCAATGCAGGCTCCCTGAACCCTCTTCTCTCTCGGGAAATCCCAGACCTTCTTGGCAAAGGTATTTCAGACTTCCCTCACCCTGAGAAGAGGTAAGGGAAGCCCAGCAGGGGCCGGCTCATGGCATAGGAATTACTTCCCTTCTTTCACAAGGACTTTAACAAGATCATCTTTCATAACGTGATCCTGCCCTTTCCTCCAATTGAAAAGCCTTATGTACAAGTTAAAATTAACATTAAAAACAAGAAAACAAGTTTTTTTTAAAAAAAAGCTAAAAAATAGGGCCTCCTCTTCATTATCTGACTTCGGAATGACACAGGGCATACATCATTTTAACAGCAGGTCCATGTTCTGGTCACATATCTATCTGTGGGATTACCGCATCGATGTGAAGCATTTACAGAGAAATAATGAGCCCCGGCTTTGTGAAATAATTTGATCTTATAAAGATCCTTAAATATACAGCCCTTGCCATATAGCTTAGAATGACAGTAAGAAATGTAATTTCACGACTGGATCCTTTTCCCTCCCACCTTCCCCTCTCCCCAGTACACTGTCCTTGCCTGGGACACTGTGATTGCCCCCTCGCATCTCCATTTCTCAACATCACTGCCCAAAGCTTGCAACACTGGCTGCTACTTTCTTTTTTAAGTCATGTTTTCTTATTTAGCTGCCTGACCGAAGCATCAAGGGATGATAAGACAGGTTGAATTCCAGTGAGATTCTGACTTTCGTTTGGACAAGTGATTCATCTTTGCCATCTATAAAATGGGGAAAGCTTGAATCTAACCATCTTCGAATTTGAAAGCACATGAAAACATCAGTGAAAACACAACAGAATACAAATTTCACTTCTCTCACTGATTTATTCAACATTTCTGGGTAAATTGTTAGGCTCTGAGAACATCTGTATCAAAAATAAACTATTACCCTATGTGTTTGCTTTCATTATCTTTTTGGGAAATCATCAAATACGATAAGTAAGTGATGATTCTTCAATTTCCTTATAGAACAATTGTTTGAATAAATTCAGTAGTCGTTTTTGAGATAATACATCTCCTTGGTACTAAAAAAAAAAATAATAAGATCAGATGAAAACCTTAAAATAATACCTAGCCAGGCTAAAGATCATATCACACTCTTTAAATCAAGCCTTTGGTTTTGTAAATCAAGTGTTCTGGTTTTGTTCAAAACAGCTATACTTTTCCCTCATGTATCCTTTATGGTAGCTAATGAAAAGAGGGTAGGAAAAAAAAAATCACATAAAGTTTCCAAACAGAATTAGGCAGTTAAATCAATTCTATGAAAAATTCATAATCATTACAAACTAGAACTAGGTCTTTCTTGTATTTGATAACAGATATGCCCTCTCCAAAATGAAGCATGTGTGTGTGGGGGAGGGGTGATGTTCAATTTATCAAAACAATAATTATCATGATATATAAAAACTAAGTGTCATAAAAATGGAAATAAGCCAGTGTATTAAAGTGGAGGGGTGGGGAGGAAAGAAACCTTCTAAAGTAAAAGAGTATAGGCCAAGCTTTAAAAACAATGCAGTATTTTATGGATTTACATTCTGTTCTAGCCTGCTTAAATTAACTGAGAATACCCAAAAGTCTAAAATAGCATATTTCAGTGTGATTTTAATTTAAGAAGGAGAAGCCTTGTTTATGTAAATAATTCAAATGAACAGCAGAGTTGTGGATTTTAAAATCATAATTCTTCTCTAATAGGCAGGGGACGGTGAGGATTGCTTTAGAATCCTGTGGAGACATTCTCAGACCACAAGGGTAGGGAGAGCCTTTGCCTCGGCTCTCCCTGCGTCCTAAGATGTCCCATTCTAGCACATACGTGTCACCCTTCATTCCTTCATGGGTGGCTCCCTGCACATGTGAATTCAGAGCAAGATTTCTGACTTCCTTATGGAGACTGTAATTTACAAAACACCCCCAGGGGGATCACACAGTTCACCACTGGGGAGATGAGCTGTGTGTTCAGCACACCCACCTGCCTTCCTTACACAACACTTGGAGGGCAGCCTTTCACTTCTTTGTGTTTTGCTGCTTGGGCCTGCAACAGCCACACTCAGTTAATCAGCAGGAACACTTGTCAACAATCTGTGGTTTTCGACTGGTTAAGGCATAGGGAAAGGTTGTTTTCTTTCAGCGGTACATTCACATGAGAAACCAAGACCAAAGCTTCCAGACTTCCATGCTTCTTTTATCACACAGTCTTAAATACAATAAATGTCTAGTCCATCTCAAGAGCTTTGCTAGGAAAGAATCTTCATTTCATTTTGTGTGTGTGTGTGTGTGTGTGTGTTTTGTTTTTCCTTAACACATACCTATAGTAAGCACTTTAGAAATGTTAGCTAGTTCAATGCTGGAAACAACCCCATGCTGCAGGGACTTCGTCATGCGGCCTCTGAAGCCCAGAGGCACCAAGTCCCTTGCTGGTAAGTGACAGGCACTGCCTGAGTTCAAACCTGGAGGTCTGGGTCCGGAGTCTGAGCTTGTAACAACCCTGTCACGCTACGTCTTCAAAATATTATTTTTTTTTTTTAAGAGAGAGAAAGAGTGGGCAGAAGGAAAGGGAGAGGGAGACAATCTTCAGCAGGCTCCACATCAGTGTGGAGTCCAACATAGTGTTCGATCTCACGACCCTGAGATCGTGACCTGAGCTGCAATCAAGGGTCGGATGCCTCACCGACTGAGCCACCCAGATGCCCTGCTACATCTTCAATTTTAAAGATGTTACAATTTTAAAATTATGATTTTAAATTAAAGTTATGATTTTAAAGAAATTAAAGTTATGATTTTACTAATGCTTCATTAATCCTGGGGAGCTGATAACCACAAGGTGGCCTGCCTTGGAGTTAAAGTGGGCCCTTTCTTATAAAAGGTTTTTGTTGAATCAATACACAATATTCACAACTTTAGGAATTAGAGGAATGACGGCTTTCATCAAGTCACCAAGGGATCAAAGGGACTATGCAGCTAAAATGGTAAGTTCGATGCTCATTTATTTATCAGTGATTTAAACAGGTCTGGTTAATTGGACAGTGTACAATAGAAGGCCTACATAACCACGCAGCCTTTGGAAATGAAAGTAATGGGTTAAATCTCTGGGGGTAAAAGTGGAAGCTAATTATACCCTAAGCCTAAGCTCTCTGGTCACTGCAGCTGGTCCCTCAACCTGTCTCCGAGCTTCCTGACAATCAAGACCAGAACCAAGAGATGAGCTCCAGATGAGTTTCCAGTTTGGAAAGCAAACTCAATAAAACCCACAGATTAATAAAATTTGAATCTCTTACTAAATAGATTTTCTAGTCGGGGAAACTTATCTTATGTATTCCGTGAGCATTCTGTGTATTCCTTGCCTAGGAAATTACTTTGTACAAAAGAGCTGCTCCACAAACGCACATTAAAATAGAAGACAAAAATGTACTGCGACGTAAGAATATTTTTGGCTATGTGACAACAGTTTCAGGTCTGTCATATCATGGGGCCACCATTAATGTGAGACTAGATTAACAGCCTTGTAATGGGAACCTGGCCTCTATCTTAAAGCTCCTGGATCCATTCCCCATAATCCACCTGGAGAAATATTTTAAACACTCAAGTCTGGTGATGTCGCGTATCCACTTAAAACCCTACAATGGCTCCCAATGCTCTCAGGAGAAAGTTACCACATAAAGCCCTACTTAATTTTTTTTTTTTTTTAAATTAGTGCACTGGAAGCCATATAATGAAGATGTCATAATTTATTTAACTACTTTCCTATTAATAATGTCTGGCTTGTTTCCAATTTCTGGCTATTACCACCGCCAACACATGCCTCCTTGGACACACGAGTGTTTCTCTAGAAGGGGGATTACTAGGTTGAAGGAAGAATATTTAAACTTATGATTTTCATATGTACAACTAAACTGGCCTGCAAGTGGCTTTATCGATTTCTACATTCCCACTTTGGAATGAGGGCTTTCTTTCCCACCCTCAGCATGTTGTCTATTACCAATTAAATGAAAACAAAACAAAACAACTTTGCCAGCATAAAAGGTGAACAAATATTTTCGCTGTGATTTTCATTTTCCTAGTTGCCATTGAGACAGAACAAAACTTTTTCATATGTATTCTTGAACTCCTTGCCCATGTTTCTGTTGAGTCATAATTACTGAATTACAATTACTGCAAATATTTTCTTCCTGGTTTGCTGCTTATCTTTTAACTTTCAAAAAATTTTATTTTTAAGTGAAGTATGGTTGATGTACAATATTATATTAGTCTCAGGTGTACAACACACTGATTTGACAGTTACGTACATTACGACATGCCCACCGTGATTAAGTGTGGTTACCATCTGTCTCGACCACTTATCCTTTATCATGTCATTCATTATATAGAAGCATTTGCTGTTTTGTAGGTAAAATTTATCAAGACACCCTGGTGGGCCTTTGACTGAAATTATATGGGCTCTACAGAATAATGTGGGAAGAGTTGACATTATCATTATTTTAAATTGCCCTATCCAGGAATGTGTTATGTTTCATAACTTAAATATATTTTGTGTTTTTGAGATAATTTTTTGAAATTTGGATAAAATAGATTCTATATTCTTTGAAACGACATTAGTTTTCACCATGAAGGTCTTGTGCATTTCTTGTTAGGTTTATATGTAGGAAATTATGTATTTGCTTAGTTTCTTTTGTGAATGAGGTTTTTTCCTATTACATCTATCTTATGTATCTCTTCTTCTTAAAACTTGTTTAAGTATCTCTCGGGCAGGCAAACAAATGTACCATATATTAAGGAATCAGTGAGTGATGGTGGGAGACAGCCAAGTGAGAAATGCTTTTGATTTTTTGATTACTAAAGCATTATACTGACGAGAAAAGCAGCAAAACTAGAGGTAAGAGAAACTAATTCATAATTTTTGACTTTAAAAATTCCAGAAAATGACAATGTCTATTTTTTAGAGGAAATAGTCTCCCGGAAAGTCACCTGAGGGTGTTTCCAGGTCTAACTTCCTGCTTAAGTCATCTGTGTATTTTGTAAACTCTTAAAAAGGACAAGTGGGGGGCACCTGGGTGGCTCAGTGGGTTAAAGCCTCTGCCTTGGGCTCAGGTCATGGTCTCAGGGTCCTGAGATCGAGCCCCGCATCGGGCTCTCTGCTCGGCGGGAAGCCTGCTTCCCCCTCCTCTCTCCGACTAACTCTCTGCCTACTTGTAATCTCTCTCTCTGTCAAATAAATAAATAAAATCTTTAAAAAAAAAAAAAAAAGGACAAGTGGTTCCACAGCTTTCCTTAATTGCCAGGTTAGTATGGAACAGACTGCTCTGTTGTATTACTAGTTAATTGTTCTTAATCTTTTACAGGCCTAATTGATAAATTAAGCTTTATCAGAGGTATATGTATATGGGAAAGAACTTCATATATAAGTTGGTATTATCTGTGTGTCAGCCATCCAGTGGGGATTCTGGAAAGGATCCCCTGCGGATACAAGGGGGTACTTCTAGAGTTGTTTTCTGGTTTAAGAATGTATAATGAACCCAATGTATCATTACTCAGCTTCACCAATTAACTCATGACACCTCTTGTTTCACATAATGCCAACATGTTACCTCCCCAGATTTCTTTTTACTTTGGACGCCCTTCATCTACCTCCCTCGAAACATCACTTTGCTTTCTGTACTATGAGCCCACGTGATTTTCATTTAAGATTCCCCATGTAAGAGAGAACTAACTGATGGGATCTTTCTCTGACTTAGTTTGCTTTGCATAATCTTTTCAAGGTCCATCCATGTGTCCTTTGCTGTGTCCTTAAGTTTTTTAAGTTTGATATAGTCATACTTGTTTATTTTTGCTTTAACTATTTTGTTTTCGGTGTCAGATTTTAAAAACCATCCCCATGACCTATGTCAAGCAGCTTACCACCTATATTTTCTTCTAGGAGTTTTACAGTTTCAGGTCTTATGTTCAAGTAATCAGTCCACTTTAAATTGATTTTTGTGTATGGTGTAAGACCGTGGTCCAGTCTCATCCTCTTGCATGTGGGTGTTCGGTTTTCCCAACCCTGTTTTTTGTAAACATTCTTTTTAAAGCTTTTTATATATTTCTTTGAGAGAGTGAGAGAGAGAGAGTAATGTGGGGCTCCTACCAGGACCCTGGGATCATGACCTGAGCCAAAGGCAGAGGCTTAACCAACCAAGCCACCCAGGTGCCCCTTCCCAACCTGTTTACTGAACGGGCTGTTCTTTTCCCATTGCATAGTCTTGGGTCAGTTAATTGACCATATATGTGGAAGGTTTATTTCCGGGTTCTCTAGTCTGTCCCATGGACTTATACGTCCTTTTAAACTGTTCTTTTCTTTTAATTTTGGTTTTGATGGGATCTTGTAGCTGGCTTATACTCAACTGTCTTATTAGTTTTTCAACTAATTCCATTGGATTTCCTGTAATTGTATACTTATTTTTCTACTAGGATAAGATTTATGTGATAACAGAAACGATTTCTACCCTTTCACACTACCGTGTTCCCTACTACTTAGCACAGCTCTTGGCACACAGCAGACAATTAATACATATTTGCTGAATTGAATTTAACATGTAAATTCAGATTTTTCATATATATACATATATATGTATATAAAAATTCATGTTCATTTCTCCCTACAATGGTCAAACTTCTTGAAGGAATTAACTTAGGATTCTAACTCACCAAAAACTTAATAATTAACCTATGAAAATAACACATATGAAAATTAAATACACTTTTCTAAATAATCACTGAGTAAAGGAGGAAAGAAAAACTCCAAATAAGTCAACTTGAAAATGAAAGAGATCTGGGGTGTTGGGTGGCTCAGTGGGTTAAAGCCTCTGCCTTCGGCTCCGGTCATGATCTCAGGGTCCTGGGATCGAGCCCCGCATAGGGTTCTCTGCTCAGCAGGGAGCCTGCTTCCCCCTCTCTCTCTGCCTGCTTCTCTGCCTACTTGTGATCTCTCTCTAGGTGTCACATAAATAAATAAAATCTTGAAAAAAAAAAAAAGAAAATGAAAGAGATCAAAACAGTACATACTAGATATGGAAAAACAGGATTTGGAAGAATAAAACAAGTAACAGATATTACACTTTAGAAATTAGAAAAAACAAGAACATCTGAAGAACAGCCATACCCCAAGAGGTGCAGGAGAAAGGAAATAAATTAAAAACAGAAATAGAAATATGGACAATTAACCATGCAAGCATATTTGTATATATATAAATGTATGTGTACGTGGGGAGTGCGGGGCTCTCACAAAAACAAAACACAACACAGCATAACAACAAATCAATCCTGAAGCCCACAAAACTTCAGCAAAACCAATCATGGGGAAGAGACTATAAAAGACAAACTGGGGGAATGAAGAGGGCATGATAATAATCAAGAGAATATTATATACAATGGTATGCTAAAAATGTGAACAAGAAAATTGATGTAATGTGTAGTTTTTATAGGAATGTATTATAGAAATGGACTAAAAAAGAACAAGAAAAAAAAGAAAGCCAGTATGCATACAAGCAACTGAAAAGGTTATAAAACGATTTCTTCTTCAAAGACTCCAGGCAAGAACGTTTCTGAGCTGTGAACTCTTAAACTTTTTTTTTTTTTAAGATTTTATTTATTTATTTCACAGAGATCACAAGTAGGCAGAGAGGCAGGCACAGAGAGAGGAAGGGAAGCAGGCTCCCCACTGAGCAGAGAGCCCAATGCAGGACCCGATCCCAGGACCCTGAGATCATGACCTGAGCCGAAGGCAGAGGTTTAACCCACTGAGCCACCCAGGTGCCCCAACTCTTAAACTTTTAAGAAACTGATAACCTAATGCTACACGAAACAAATCCAGAGCATAGAAAAAAATACGGCTGATTTACCCTATTAGGTTTTAGAACGCCAGCATCACTATGACTAGAAACATTGAAAAAAGAAACATGGAGAAAGAATAATAAAGACAAAGGTTAAGACCTTAAGATAGTAAAAAACATGGTTCAAAGGACAGGTCCTGGATTTTGAATCCCAGCTTTACCATTTATTAGCTTTGTCTCTTTGAGTGAGGTACTTTCCTCCGTGATGCCCCAGATTGGAAGGGTTAAATGAAATACTCCATCTAGCGTACTTAGTATCCTGTGGGCAGCAATATTTTATAGTTACTACCCCAGGTCCCCTTAAAATATGTAAACATTTGCATCCTATCAGTATGTTCATTTTCTGAGAGGAAGGTTCATGGTTTTGATGGGATTCCTAAATGAATCATCTCCCCCCACTCTCCCGCTCAATCCTTCTTCTGAGTATAGATGCAGAACAAAAATCTGATACAATATAAGCAAAATAAATACAATAGCACATTAAAAGAACCACTCCTCAATTACCCCCCACCCCAAATTAATCTTTGAAACTGAAGCTACTCTGGGGTGAGAGTGTACACAGGGCAGCTTTTCTAGAAAGCAATTTGGTAGCATCTATCAAAAACCCTTTAACCTGATGAGATCTGTACTCTTCAACCTAGTAACTGTGCTTCCAGGAATACATCTAAATAAAATGGCCATTGAGACCAAAAGATGTGTCTGGAGATGTGTACTATGGGATAATTTATAATAACAAAACATTAGCAACAATCTGCCCAACAATAGAGGAATAGTTAATAATAAACAGATGCGGGAGGCCTGGGTGGCTCAGTTGGTTAAGCAGCTGCCTTCAGCTCAGGTCATGATCCCAGCGTCCTGGGATCGAGTCCCGCATTGGGCTCCTTGCTCAGCGGGGAGCCTGCTTCTCCCTCTGCCTGCCACTCTGTCTGCCTGTGCTCGCTCTCTCTCTCTCTCTCTAACAAATAAATAAATAAAATCTTTAAAAAAAAAAACAAAAACAATAATCAACAGATGCATCCATTCAATGGTATAGTCTGTAGCCACTGAAAAAAAGGGTTTTGAGAACTTCAATAACACAAAACAATGCTCAAAATATGATTTTTTAAAAAATGAGTTAAGTAGCCTGCATCATAAAATAAATGAACACAGTCCAAAGGAAGGAAATACACCAAAAAAGGTCTTAATGGTTAACCCTGGGTGGTGGGATTACGGGTCATTAATATTTTTTCTTTCTTTTTAAAACATTTTCCAGATATTCTATAATAAGCACTTTATTATTTTGAAGTTTATTTATTACCTAAGTAATCTCTATACCCAAAATGGGGCTTGGACTAATGACCCCGAGATGAAGAGTCACAAGGTTCACTGACCAAGCCAGCCAGGTGCCCCTATAATAAGCATTTAAAAAAAAACAATCATACAAAAGCTATTCTGGGGGTGTCTGGGTGGCTCAGTTGGTTAAGCATCTGACTCTTGACTTTGGCTCAGGTTATGATCTCAAGAGTCATTAGATGGAGTTCCGTGTCAGGCTGCATGCTGGGTGTGGAACCTGCTTGAGATTCTCTCTCTCTGCCCCTTTCCTAAAAAAAAAAAAAGCTACTTAAGAGGGGTGCCTGGCTGCCTCAGTTGGTGGAGCAATCAATTTTAATCTTGGTGTTATAGGTTTAAGCCCCACATTGGGTATAGAGATTACTTAAAAAAAATAAAATCTTTTTTAAAAAAGCTATATTGGGGCACCTGGGTGGCTCAGTGGGTTAAAGCCTCTGCCTTGGGCTCAGGTCATGATCTCAGGGTCCTGGGATCAAGCCCCGCCTCGGGCTCTCTGCTCAGCGGGGAGCCTGCTTCCTCCTCTCTCTCTGCCTGCCTCTCTGCCTACTTGTGCTCTCTGTCTGTCAAATAAACAAATAAATAAAAATCTTTTAAAAAGCTATCTTTATGGAGAGGGTGGCTGGGTTATGGACACTGACGATTCACAAACCTGTACTACCCCTGGGCCAAATAATACATTATATGTTAGTAAAAATAATTAATAAAAAAGCTATCTTAAAATACTCTACTATTAAAGCTATATAATCAAATGGATCATCAGAATTACTGCTCCTCCTGTTGTGATTTTTGCCTATAATACTATTTCCATTTCCATTTGTTATTAAGAGAATTTAAGAATTCTGAGAATTACTGAGAGAGCTGCAAGCAGAGTATCACTTGATGTGTCTCCTAAACAGCTGAAGAGTGTGGGCTCAAAGTCATGTAATCAGTTTCGGTAATTCAGGGTACTATCTTTCTCAGCTTCTATATATGGTATGAGGTTTTCCCTCCCTTACATAGGAAAAGATCAACAAGGGTGCCTGGGTGGCTCAGTCGGTTAAGTGTCTGACTCTTGATTTCGGCTCAGGTCACGATCTCAGGGTCATGAGATCGAGCCCCGCGCTGGGCTCGGTGCTCAGCAGGGAGTGTGCTGGAGATCATCTGAGAGAGCGAGCACGGGAACCCCTGCTCACACGAGCGCTCTCTCTCTCAAATAAGTGAACCTTAAAAAAACCGATTTATCAGTGAAAGATGTTCAGGGCCTCAGTAACGTTTTAGAAACAGGGGCACGATTTTTCGCTCCGTGCTTTATAAAGAAAGGAGACAAGCAAACGAAGTCCTTCAGTACGTAATATACACGGAACGAGGTGACAAGTAAAGACTATTTTGCCATCTTCTCTCCTAACTCCAGCATTCGCCCGGTCCATCTTTTCGAACCTACAGCATGGTCCCGGGGACCCCTGGGCAGCACGCTTGCAGGCGCGCTCCCAGACAAAGCCGCAGACAGCTCCTAGACTCGCTGCTGGGCTCCGCAGATCATTAGCTGTCTTTGCCATTACTGTGCTTCTCTCACTGGCCGGTATGAATTCATCTACATTCATCAGACATTTGATGGCTTTTCTATCATTTTTTTCTCCCTCCTGTCAGAGGCCTGACAAATCCACCGAGGGCTACGCTAGTCGGTAAATATCACTTTTTAAATTATACAGGTTTTCAGTGGGGACCCAGGTGCGCAGCATCTGTAATATCTGCTCGTGCCTGTTACTGTCATGGGGCGGCCTTTGTAAAATATTCTAATTGTATATATATTTTTAATGTCCAAGTTGTGGACTATCTTATTTTGCTTCTTCTGGCTTTCCTTTCGTCTGATAAAAATGATCCTGCGTACATTCCTGCTTTCCCTAAATAAGTAATTTCTTCATTGCTTCTCACATGCATTTCTCACAAGTCTTCACCGACCTGGAACCCTGTCTCCCAGCCCAAGAGGTCTGTCTACATTAAATCGGCTGCCTTGGCACTTACATATTTATGCTTTGGTGAAGGAGGATGTTTATAAGGAGGAAGAAAGGAGAAAGAGAGAGGGATAAGCGGTGAGATGGCTGTAAGAAGCAAGATGGAGATTCAGAAAAATATTAAAGGACTGTTGGTTTGGGGGTAAATTTATCAACTACAAGAAACTGCTAAAACCCTGTTATTTACATAGACTGTACATTAGAAATATTTTTTACGATTGTATTTATTTATTTGAGAGTGAGATAGCAAGAGAGAGAGAGCATGAGTGGGGGAGAGGGAGAAGCAGGCTCCTCGCAGATCAGGGAGCCCGATGTGGGGCTCGATCCCAGGACCCTGGGATCATGACCTGAGCCGAAGGCAGACGTTTAACCCACTGAGCCACCCAGGTGCCCTAGAAATTGTTTTTATAGTTCTTCAAAACTATGTTAATTGTACAGTATGTGCTCAAATGAGTTGTCTTTCCAGGCTGGTTGACATTTTAGGACCCTGATAATGATCCCATCTTGCTCTAGTCTCCAATGCCCTTCCTAAGAACACTGATGAGCTAGCTTGAGCACCAGGATGCAGCCCATGTGGAACCTGCCGAGTTCACTGGTGTCATGAGCCATAACCTTCCAAGAGAATGCACGATTGACCTGATCTCATTTTCTGCTTTTGTATTCAAGTCACAAGTCACTGTGCTCCCTTATGGTCAACCACACTCTTGGGCTACGTACGGGGCGTCCCAAATGCAGCCTGGAGTCTCACCTACCACTCCTTGGGCTTCCTGTCAAATAATCACTCTCTGCCAAGTCTGCAAAGCGGCCTGTCATCTAGCTGCCTTCTTGGGGATGCACGTCTAGAGTCTATCAGCACAGAGTGGGTTTCAAGGGCTTCTGCAGAATGAGATGAAAGCAGGCCTCAGAAGCTCAGACGGATATTCTGACATTGGCCTGTAGGTCCTTGTGTCTCTGTGAGTAAGGCTTCTGAAGCCCCATATTAAACGAATTTTATTAAATTGAATGGAATCTGTGACAATCTTAATTTTCTTCACTGGCAATGAAGAATACGTTAGACAAGATGCCGTCTGCTGGCCATCCATTTATAACATACCTTGAATTTTGGTCACTTGGTCAGTTTACAAGTGTTGTAGTAGTCACCAAAAACTGGACAGTCCCTTTGTGCCCAAGGAAGGTCATAGAATAGAACACAGAGGCACTTGCATTTTCCATAAATTTTATGTGAATAGAGTGTACATTCTTGAGCACAATGAGGCCTAAAATTATTCGACACTTTCGGTGACACAGGCTAAATGACAAAGTTAGGAGTTGAGAAGCCATTGTGAGATAAGATCCTCCTTCCATTTTAAATTAGCTGCTGTCGGGGCGCCTGAGTGGCTCAGTGGGTTGAAGCCTCTGCCTTCGGCTCGGGTCGTGGTCTCAGGGTCCTGGGGTCGAGCCCTGCAACGGGCTCTCTGTTCAGCAGGGAGCCTGCTTCCCCATCTCTCTCTCTGCCTGCTTGTGATCTGTCAGGTGAATAAATAAAATCTTAAAAAAAAAAAAATTAGTTGCTGTCTTTGTTTCTATAAATTAAATATTTTTTTGATATTTACTAAGTAGTCTTTCCATGGTTCATATGACTAGGTGATGGTTACTTTTGGTAGTGTTTTCATGAGAAATAATTAAGTCAATCAACTGTCAGCTTCGATGGTACATTTCGCAGGAACATTTTGGAAAGGCAACTCAAAAATTAAAATGTAACAGCATTGCAACTCCAATTCCTTCTCACCTGGCTCAAAAATTCCACTAAAACTGGGGTGCCCAGGTGGCTTAGTCAGTGAAGTGTCTACCTTCGGTTCAGGTCATGAGCCCAGGGTCCTGGGATCGCCTCGTGTCGGGCTCCCTGCTCAATTTGATTAATCTATTAAAAGCTAAGCCTTAGTCTGTCTAAATGTTTTTATAGTTCAGATTCGAGTTGAGGACGATAGTGCGTTCTGACATCTGGTTCGGTTGGGGGCTGCTGCAGAGAAGGACCTGGACCATTGGGAAGGTCTTAACGCAACGAGCCTCTCCCAGCACCCCTGCAGGTCTGAGCCACTTCTTGCCTGGCTTGGTCCACCAGCCACTTTCTGTTACCCTCAGTCTCTCCCTCTCTGTCCCTTTTCTAGCCTTAAAACTGGTAAGAGGATATTCTTTACAAGATCCAAATCTAAGCCTCTGAAATGTGTGAACGGGTCCCATCACCTCAGCATCAAGTTCTAATCCCGCCCACGTGCACACTTTTCATTTCACGTCCCTCTTGGGTGTAAAACCTCCTTTTTGGAACAATGCTGAAAAGCTACACGAAGTTCTCTGAACATGACATGCCTTCTCATATATCTGTACCCTGATATTTACTCCTCTCTTCCTAATTCAATGATGAGGTCATGATAGTAATAAAAGCTAATTCTAGGGCAGGCACTGTTCTGAGTATGTAAATGTGTCACTAAATGTGGATGATATTTTCAAAGACTCCATGAAGTAAGTCCTACTTTTACCTTCCATTCAGTGAGGAGGAAACTACCGGCATAGGCAGGTGAAGTTGCTTTCTGATGGTCACATGGGTCATAAATGGAAGAGCCAGGATATGAATCAAGGCAATCTGCTTCCAGAATTCCCTAAGCACTGAACTAGTCATTTTGTTTGTTTGTTTGCTTGTTCTTAAGCAGGCTCCACGCCCAGTGTGGAGCCCAATGTAGGGCTTGAACTCACGACCCTTAGATGAAGACCTGAGCTGAGATCAAGAGTGGGATGCTCAACCGACTAAGCCACCCAGGCACCCTAGCACTGAACTCTCTTTTAAAGAGTTCATCTCAGGCTTCACTTCCTCTGTGAAACTTAAGTCATCCCCATCCTCAGGGAAGTAAGTCACCCCCTTTTCTCCATTACCACACTGACAGCATGTCACCCAATGTTCCATAATTTTCTTTTTTTAAAGATTTTATTATATTTTTTAAAAAGATTTATTTATTTATTTATTTGAGAGAAAGTGAGCAGGAGGCAGGTTGAAGGGCAAAAGGAAAGGGAGAGAATCTTGGGCAGACTGTGCTGAGCATAGAGCCCGATGCGGGGCTTGATCCCAAAACCCTGAGACCACGACTTGAACCAAAATCAAGAGTTGGACGCTTAACCGACCAAGCCTCCCAGGCGCCTCCGTAATTTTCTATAATGCATAATACTGACCCCCCACTAACCTCCCTGTCTGGGACAGTGATCGGTTTTCTCCTCAGCACCTGCCACATGCCTGCGTGTAGTCAATGCTGAAGAAATGCCTTTTGACTGAATAAAATGAAAAAGTTTATTAAAACGAGAACAAGACTGGCTCAGAAGAGCACGTGACTCCTGATCTCGGGGTGGTTTGAGTCCCAGGTGGGGTTTAGAGATTACTTAAATAAACAAAAATCTTTAAAACATAAAATAAAACAAAATGAGAGCAATATCTCAACACAAAACTTTACTAATCTAGTTTCTTCTGACAGTTCTCAAACCAGAGTCTTTAACTTCAATATTTCTTCCCCATGAAGCAACATAAAGAAAATGGGTTTATAAATAAGTAGTTTTTAAAATCCCAAAATGTAAAGAAGCTATTAACTTGTTTGTTATATTGTTTCAGAACTATTTTGAGTAAATAAAAAATAATTTCAACTGTTTTCTGGCTCTTTATTAAAACCTGATAATAACTTTTTAATAAAATTAAATTACTGTAATTTAATAAAACAAAAAAATAAAAATAAAATTTTTACTGTAGCACAGGAAAATCTCGGCATCACATTTTAGGTGGGCTTTGGGGAATAAAGCAGCTGATGTGAGGAGTGGAGTCACCGTTCAGAAGCTCTCAGGAAAGCCTAGTAACTTAAATAAAGACAATTGGTTTTTCCTCTCAGGAGGCAGAAAATGTGAGGAAGGGGATATTGCAAGGTTGTCTTTGCTGCGGTCAAAGCTGTGGTCAGTCACTTTGCAACAAGGTTTTAGTCAGGGAGAGGGTCGTTCTTCTGCAGAGACATGGGGAGAAAAGAAAAAGTGGTTTTGCCTCCATACCGATTAACCACATCATACCTGCCTGTTCTGTTCCCTTCCTGTTCAAAAAGTCTTCAGAGAGTGTGCTAGCTGAGGTCACAAAGACCAACAAACCAGATCCCTTACCTCGAGGAACCTTCTAGCTTAGTGACGGCGACAGACATAGAAAGAGATGCGATGCAGTGCGTGTGTTTGTGCTCTGGATGAAAGCAGCCAGCGCAGGGACGGACCACAGGGGCTGGCACGCTGATGAAGCAGGGAGCAGGTTTCAAGAATGGGTAAAAGGTACTGAGGCGTGTCCGGCTGGGAAGGCTGGTTCAAGCAGGAAAAGGCCATAAAAGAGGAGAGGGCATCCTTAGCCGGGACAGTGAGAATCCTCGGACTCTGTATTCATGTAGGCAGGCTTCTCAGTTTACACTGTATCATTACTGATGAGTTTCTACCTGGCTTTCCTTTGAGGGATCAATACCACCAAGACAATGTCCTTTCAGGACAGGAAATGGTGGGAGTGGATGACCATGGCAAGAAGACAGGGGCCAGTGCAGGCCTCTGAGTGCTGTGTTCAAGGGCGTGGTCCTGCTTTGGTACGTCACGGTGGGTGCTGCAGCGATATCTGTGTTCTGGCTGGATCTATGATTCTGACTCTTTTGGATTCTAAATGCTAGTACAATTGCATGTGTTGGGGGTTGGTGGGAGGTGTTTTTATTTGAAGTGTGTTTATAAGGTTAAGTACTTTTTATTTTACGAGTAGGGACATAACGTTTTTGAAACGTTAGTATCTATGACCACATGAAATATTAGTACTTCATGATCAAAAGGGATCTGAAAGAAGAGCCTTTTAAATAGTGAATTTAAACCGACTGTATTGTATGGTTCTTTTTTTCTCTTACGTCAGATTGATGAAAACATCATTCTGGGTCAGGATTTCCTAGTCCAAAAGTGAGGAGCCCTGGGTCAGATCTTTCTGGGCCTGTAATTTAGACGGGGTAGAGAGAGGCAAGGCTGCAGGCGTGGGGGGCGGCAGGCAGCTGATCATCCCAAAAGACAGCATGGTTTTCAGATTACAAAGCTTAAGATTGATGGGCTTTGGGAGTCACCTGCATCTACCTTTTTTCTGTGTTTCCTCGAGCAAACGTCTGGGACCTAGGAGCCTCCACAGAACGAGGATGTTGGCTGATGGGTTAGAGGCTTAGAGCTGCTGAGAGGAAGGGAGGCGACAGGGGTAGAAGCCAGAGCCAAGGGGGAGGGCGGTGCCTTGAAGTCAAGACGTCCAGCACTTCCCTCCCCACGTGTTGGCCTGTTCTCTCCCTGCCCCAGGCCAGGAGGCCCGGGTCCAGCTTCACGAGGCCAGCGCACTGCAGACAGGTGCACAGCGGGGCAGGGGACGGAACCGAACCCCGGGCAGGGGGCTGACGCCCCAGGGCCCAGACACGGCCACCGCCTCTTCCGCCTGCTCCGGAGAAGGGCCTCCTGGAGGCCGGGTCCGAGTCCTGCGCAAGTTGGGTGTGGGCGAGGGGCCCTGAGGGGTGACAACAGATGTGCTCGGGGTGCCCTGACTACAGGGGGGAGGCCAGGCAGTCTTACTGCAGAGCCTGGACATGAACAAGAGGCAGGGAAGCGATGCATGGGGTGAAGCCTGTCGGACTCAGGTGGTTTCGGTGCTTATTCTCAATATTAGGGCAAAATCTCTACTGAGCGGGATTTCCTCGAACTCTAACCACAGGGCGGAAGCTGCTTCCAGGGAAAACAGGGGAATGAGTCTTAGGGTTCAGAGCCCCAGTTGCTCTTTTTCTTTTTTTTTTTTTAAGATTTTATTTATTTATTTGACAGACAGAGAGCACAAGTAGGCAGAGAGGCAGGCAGAGAGAGAGGAAGGAAGCAGGCTCCTGGCTGAGAGGAGAGCCCGATGCGGGGCTTGATCCCAGGACCCTGGGATCATGACCTGAGCCGAAGGCAGAGGCTTCAACCCACTGAGCCACCCAGGTGCCCCACAGTTGCTCTTTCTCAATCAATGCTCCAGTTTGGGGAAACATTGGTTTTCATGACCCGCCCTCCCTCTGCGCCAAGATGAACCCTTCTGGGGAATTAGGAGTCAAGGTGAAGAGAAGATGGCAGGTGTGTTCTAGCTGCTGTCCTGACAGCCAGCCAATGCTTCTGGGTGTCCTGCAGACTCTAGAACAGTAGATTAATATTCCCTGATTATCCGGGATTACTTTTAAGGCAAAATTTGAAGAAATTCTGTGGGGTCAGTAAAGTTCAATACCATGTAGTATCCACAGACAGAATTTCGGTACCAAACAAATCAATATTCAGGAAAAAAAAAAAAAAAACAAACCCTCAAGAATCAAAGATACCGGGGCGCCTGGGTGGCTCAGTGGGTTAAAGCCTCTGCCTTCGGCTCAGGTCATGATCCCAGGGTCCTGGGATCGAGCCCCGCATCGGGCTCTCTGCTCAGCAGGGAGCCTGCCTCTCCCTCTCTCTGTGCCTGCCTCTCTGCCTACTTGTGATTTCTGTGTGTCAAATAAATAAATTAAAAAAAAAAAAAGAATCAAAGATACCGTACTTACTAATACATTTCAGACAGAATTTTTCAAAAACCGAAGATTAAAACTGAAAGGACACTACTCACCATTACAAACCACTGCGAAATTCACCCTGCCAGGTCCTGCCTGGAACGCCCGAGTGTGCTTTTTGAGTCAGTAAAATCAAACTGAAAACCTTTCTAAGATTTAAACAGATCTGGCAAATTAGTCACTCAGAGTTTTGGCATTTGAAACCAATCTTTCCCTTTCTATCAAGGCATTTCTCAATCTCAAGCCTCTCCTTCCTGTAATTAACACTGTTTCAAGAAAATATCTGCGTTAAACGGACTCGTGGAAGCTGCGTCTTGTATTTGTAAAAGCCTCACACGAGGCACACAGACATTTGAATTCAAGGGCTGAATTAATGAAAATGGCACTTCGTATTTTCCATTTGAACACGTCTTTCCCTAGCACCATAGCTTAACTTCTTTCTAAATGTAGCTTTTAGTAGAAAATGACAATTATGAGCCCTTTGAGATTTAAAATCTGAAACTCAAATTATCAAGCCTTAATAAAAGCCTAATAAATTCCTTCATGTGTTATATTATGGCTGCTTAATTACTCCAAGCCCATAAAGAAAGCAATGTAGAAGCAGAGTGTGTATGTTGGCTTTACAGAGGAGTGATTTTGGGGACTTTCCTCTAAATTTAATTTCTATGTATACATCTAAAAACATATATTCAGAAACATTGTGAATCTAAAACACAGATCGCACCTATAAATACACGAAGTGGGTAAGTTCTCTTGGAAGGCAGACAGTGATTAAAACCACCACAGAGTTCTTTATCTGAGAACAGAATATCCCCAGTTCACTGGGCATCTCCTTATTACTGCCAACAGTTTATCTGTTACGTTGACAGGAAAGAGAGATACAATTTGCTTGTTGGAACCACCGTCTCAATACTGTTGTATGTTCTACAGGACATAAATAATCTTTTAATGAAGCAGGAAGTTGCTGTTACTTAGAAAATGGGCTTTGCTTATCTGCTGCTGTTTAGGAAAATATTGCAAGCAAGATTATTTTTATTCCAATAATGTCAATCTTATACAGTATCTTTGGAGGGGAGAAAATACAGCCTTGTCAAGTGCCTGAGGAAGATGGGCCCATGTAATATACGGTTTCTGCAAGGTCTTTAACTCGGAGGAGCAGGGAAATTACCCTGCTGACATGCAATACTGGGCTGGGGTCACCGGGTCATCCTCCGTGGGCACCTTGACCTTACCTTCACCGTACCTACCCCTCCCCCCCGCCAACCCCAACAACAAAGGGGGCTTCCCAGATTAAAATTGACTCTTATTTTCCCTCAGTTTGTATCTTCTAAATTTCCAATAGTTATTTTCTGGGCTGAATTAGTCTTCAAGTAAAAATACATATGTGTCCAAAAATTGTGGTGAATAAAAAACCATTCTTCCCTTTCAAAAGTAAAAGACAGAATGAAGACAAAAAGGAGGCTCACACACCATCTGAAAGCCAAAAGGTTCCTAGTGATCTTTTGCCGAAGGTTTCAAACCTAGGTATATTTAGTTCAAGTGGATCTGCCAAAATACGGGCAGGCCACGAAGACATTACAGACCGACCAGAGAAACGAAGTCTTTCTCAAAAAATGTCCCAACCGGACAAAAGCAAACAGTAACTGCAAACCACAAAGAACACATCCTACACATGTAATGTCACAGTGTAGTGGTTTTTGTTTGTTTGTTTGTTTTTTTCTAATGTTGTCTCTTGCTCTGTAAATACACTGGTAGGAAATAATCAGGTCTCACCATGAGGATCTTTTTTAAGAGCAGCTGGGAAGTCACTAGTCTCCCTCTCTTGTGTAGATACAAACATATCCTCACACCCAATCTGCACTCAGTGGAACTAGAGGGAAATTTCTGCATCGCCTCCCTCAGGCCTGACACAGGGCTCTACACTGCAGACACAAAACCAAGGAGGCAGGATCTCAACAGAGTGGGAACTAAGTGGATTAGGGGTCACAGTCAAGAGAGGCTGTCTGTGAGAAATGTGTAGACCACGGCGAGTAAGGACATGCTTTCATAAAAGAGACTATATTGTGATTGTGATATCTTCATTTAATTTTTCCACAAGTCTTCGCTGAGCCAGTGCCCTGTGTTAGGCACTGGGCTGGGCTCTGGGTTTAGCGGGGCGAGTCAAACCACATTGGGTTCCTGTATGGAGCTTACAGTATGGCGAGGGAGGGGACTGTGACCAGAGCATCACACAAATGTAAATGCTAACGGATGGTGTTGAGAGCAGTGTCACCTGTTGCTATGAGAGTGTAGGGACGGTGATCTGATCCACTCCAAGAAGTCTGGGAGAGGTTCTCTGAGGAGGCTCTGAGGCTGAGACCTGGCAAGGTGACCAGGAGCAAACGTGGTGCAAGATGAGACGAGCATGTGGGGCAGGCAAACAGCAAGGAAAGTCCCCATGGTGGGAAGGAACTGCACTGCTGGAGGGTCTGCAGCAGAGGGAGCCGGGGGGAGCCAGTGGAGAGACTCAGCCTCACACACACAAAGGGGTTTTGCTTTTTTCCTAAAAGGAATGGAAAGCCACTGAGGAGTTTTAAGAGGAAAAGTGATACAATCGGATTCGTTGGCACAGAAGAACATTCTAGTCTCCCTTCAGTGATGAGGCTTGAGAAGGAAACTAGAATGAACTCAGAGCGAGCTGGAGTCCAGGCAAGAGAAGGGGGTTCCCCAGGCCAGAGATGGTTTTAAGTAGAAACATGAAATGTGTCCTGGTCTGTAATCAGTGTTGTGTTTTCCATTGTCAGATGTTTTTTATCTGGACAAGAGATTTTGAGCTGTATCTTAGAAATGAGAGCATCTTTTGGCACAATGAACCTTTATCCTGGAAAGATAAATCATATGCAATCGTATGTATGACTGTAATTACAGAAAGCTAAAAATACTTAAGTAGGTACACGTATGTTTCTAATGGAAAAAAAATAAAGGCTAGAGGTTGAAGATTGAAGCAGGAAATTCATGTGTATGTTTAGTTACTCTGGACTGAGTTTTAAAGGATGCATATATCTATTTACCTAAAATGAATCGCTCAGATTATAGACCACGTTATTTGTAGTTAGCGATGAAATTCACACTACGTTTCCAGACTTAAACTGTGAGTACTTCTATGAATACCATCATACATGATCTGCCTGTGATTACTCAAGTCTCAACTGAAGAAACATGGAAACAGAAAAGGAACTAACACATATCCCTAAAACAGACTGCCTGTTTATGCTCCAGGAAGGGAAATGGCGGGGCAGAAACCTGTCCCAAGCTTTAGTAAAGAAGTTAACCAGTGCCTGCAGATATCTGGCCTGTAGTCTTCATCAGGGTCATGTAAGACCCCCTCCCTCGGTCCCTCCGCCCCCGGAAAGCAGGGACAGCATATCAGGTCCTTGCAGATGCTGAAAGCTAAAGGAAACAGAAAAAAAACCTTTGACATTCTGTCACTGGGCTGACAGGACAAAATGGACTGTAATAAATACCAGTTCGACCAGGATAATTTGATGTATTGGGTCCTTAAGCTTCTCCAGATGCTGAACTGAGCTTGGGACATGAGATAAGAGAAGGACATTTCCCTCTTGAATAAAGTCAGGTTGGGTGAAATCAGAGAAAAGGAACCTCCTTGTAGTATCCAGAATCTGGTTCACCCATGCACATATCCTCAGATACCTGCCTGAACCCACATACAGAAGGGGTATGATATTCACAGACGCCACACACACGTGTAAAACACTGTACTGACATCCACATCTGCAGGAGAACCCGCCGGCCTCCGGAACCACAGTCACACCAGAAAGAAAATCAAACGCTCCCGAGGGCTCTTCCCGCAGAAATCGCACTACATTGACAGTAGGCTCCCTGACTATCATACGGCTCTACAACTATTACAAATAAAATGCTTCTGAATAACATTTCTTTTCCAAATAAACAAGCACATGCAGACACAGATTTTGACTGTGAAGATTTAATTCACAACAGAAGGATGTTGCTTCTGGAGTGAGAAGTGAAATCACAGTCCCTCTGGGCACAGCCAGGTGTCTGCCAGTTTCCCATAACAAGGCTGAGTGATGTGCTTGCATTTTCAAAGACTGTTTTGTCTCAGTGAGGCCAGTTTAGGTGACTGGTGGATGTCATAATGAAACAGGAGTACCACCAAACGACTGATTTTGGTTAGGATGACTCAGAACCAACTAAGCAGCTTGCTTTCTACTGGAGAAGCTTTTGACTTATTTTTCTTTACATTACTTAAGTAAAAAAAATATATATATATAGAAACAAAAACAAGACATCAACAGAAGCATATGGTTTTGTGATTATAAGACACACCGAGCTGTGTAATCAAGAGTGACGAGAAAAGACCATCTTAAGAATGACAGTGAACGGTGATTGGCTCTTTGTTGGCTTGTGGTGAAAGGTATTGAATTAGGGAATTAGGCACTTTGTATACACTTATTTTGTTTAAAATCCTGGAAGGGGACTGTCATTAGTCTCATTTTTAACACTTCCGTTTCAGAGCATCGGAGCAAATTTGTCCAGTGTCCTAGACCTTTCAAGGGCCAGAGCAGGGATCGAACTCCTATCTGCTGAATTCTGTCGGCCTCAAGAGCTCATCTCTTTCCACTCCACCCGCCATCTTTCAAAAATATCATTGCAGAAACAAAGAACAGGGTGCAGAAACAGAAATCAATAAACACACACTAAGAGCCAGATTAATGCATGGCTAAAATGTGTTTCAACCCTAGGTGAAAAACCAACCCAGGCAGAGAGTGGACCCTTTCCCTTGTCAAAGTTACCAGACACTCAGGGTTCTTTTCCCACCGACTGCAAATGGCTTGGTGCGATGGCAGGCATAGCGACCCTGCCCCTCAGGGTCACGTGATCGCTCGGTACCTTTCCAGCCATTGGATTTCTGTCACTCTCAGCCCATGAATGCTTTAGTGGCTGCTTCTCTTGCTGACCTAGCTGTGTCTTCCTTCCTGCACATTCCTTCCCCACGGGCTTGTCCCAACACTCTACAAATGGCACTGGAAACTTCCTTTTCTTTCTCACTTCCTTGTTCTCATTTCAGTGTTTTAGAAATTAAAAAAAATATATGTGTATATATAGATATAGAAGGGCACACACACAGAAATAAAATCACCTGGGATTATGCCATGGATAACTACTGCTAATGTTATGGTGTATATTTTACAATCCTGTTTTTTCCTAAGTAGATGCATAATAATGACTATTTTTATACAATTGCTATAATGTAGATATATTATCTCATAACACTTTTTCAATGTTTGACGTATCAAGGAAAATTTCCCCCATCATTCAATATTCTTTTTCAACAGGATTTTCAGTGACTGTGTGACTTTATATCACATGAACGCAGCATATTTAACTCATCACCTAGTATTGGATTTTAGGTTACTTATAATATTTTATTACTATAAACAGTTCTGCAGTGAACATCCTCACAGATTCATATTTACTGAGATTCGTGACAGTTTCTTTAGAACACATTCCTCGGCCCACCTGGAAGGCTCTGATACTGTGAGGTTGCCCTCCTTACACATTTTATGTATTAAGTGCTAATGCCCAGGAATCTGGTATCTTGAACATAATGAATAATCGCCACCTGCAAAGTGACTTATATGTGAACCAACTAATCCACTCCCCAAATGTGCATTAGCCTTCGAAATGTTCTCTAAGTCTTGGGGATGCAGCAAGTAGATACCGTCCTTGGTCTTAGACAGCTTTCATTATATCAAGACAGAAAATGAAGGAAGGAATAACAATAAACTATGAAAAGTACAAAAGTAGGAGGTCATGCAAATGGAGAAGGGCTGGATTGGGAAGGTGAGTGGTGGAGGAACAGGAAGTCTTGGGATGGATGGGGTGTCCTGGGTGGGGTCAGGCTTCTCAGCAGCTCTTCAAACCAAGGTCCTCACCCTTCCTGCCGCCACAACTATCCCCTTTATCTCCCCATGCTTTCTGTTTTTATTTCTAGTGTGAGTGGAATCAAACAAAATATTTTATTTCCCAAGTCCCCTCACAACTATAAAAGAAATCACTACTCAATAGAACAGCTTCATAACTCCCTGCATGCCCCACCCCCACGTACACACTGATTAAAACAAAATAATTCTGGAGCAAAAGTAGACAAAATAAGGCAATTACTTGGGGGAAAGTGCTTTTCTACAAGATTATGTAGATCAGAATTAGTTTTTTTTTTTTTTTTCAGAACTAAGTTTCCAGATGTAACCAATATGGCAAACAATGTTCATGAACATAAGTGGCTACCAAAATTGGTCAGCAGCAAAGAGCCGGAAGGTTCTAAAAGGAAGCAGGCAGAGCACACAGTAATTATAGTCTCGAAATAACTTCATGACCTCTGCGTTTTAATATTTTACACAGCATAGCATTTAGCAACCAACGAAGCTAACAACTTCTACGGAGCATGCTACTTTTCCACTTTGTATAGATGAGAGAGCCAGACAATTAAGACTTATTTAAAGATGATGTCCCATGAGTCCTGGGTACACCACTGCTCTAGAAACAGCACTCCTTTTTCTCTCAAAGAGCAAATGTATTAGGACTGGAAAATATATCAAGACTCTGCTAACATTCTGGTCTTTTAAAATAAATACACGGGGGCGCCTGGGTGGCTCAGTGGGTTAAAGCCTCTGCTTTCGGCTCGGGTCATGGTCTCAGGGTCCTGGGATCGAGCCCCGCATCGGGCTCTCTGTTCGGCGGGAAGCCTGTTTCCCTTCCTCCTCTCTCTCTGCCTGCCTATCTGCCTGCTTGTGATCTCTGTCTGTCAAATAAATAAAAAAAAACAAAATCTTAAAAAAAAAAGATATAAAATAAATACACGATAGTATTGGTACAAAGATAATAAATCACACACCATTTGATTTGTTTGAGGTATAAGACACTTCCCATTTAAAGGAGAAATGTAGGGGTTAGAGAGAGGGGATACGGAGTCATATGTGACTCCTTACAACAGTTTTATACGTGGTGGCTTCTCTGTAATTAACTTGAGGCACACACACAAAAAGCAAACCCAAGTCTTCCATCACGCGCGTATCTGCACGAGTGTGGCTGATAACACACGGCATTAATCTGGTGTTTACCATGGAATGGAAAGTGTTTCTCTTATTTCTTCACATGTATTAGTTTCATCATTAAGAAAACTCAGTGGAAAATGTATTTTTATGACTTCTCTTTTACGGATGAGGAAACTTAGATGCAGAAAAATTAAGTATCTTTTCCAAGAGTATTTAGCTAGTAAAAGGTGGGGCTGGGAATTAAAGCCAGACATGAATATGGATGAAACTCAGATGGCAGCCGGGGTCCCACTGCCCCTTTAGATCTAGGCTCTAATCTCCCACGCTTGGTCTTCTGCAAAAAAGCTCAGTGCCCTTCCCCAAATGACTTCAAACATCAAGGGGGAGCGGACTTGCATTCCCAAGGTCATATGTAGCTTCCGATTTCTGACCTTCTAACCGAGTTCTGCAGGTTAGTGCACACAGGGAAAAAAACGCCGGCCACCTCAAATTGATTATTAGTTCCTCTCCCCACTCCTTGTCCCTCCTTTATCACTTTCTCTCATTTACACAGAGAGAAAGGGTCCCTGTATTTTCCTCCTGCAGGGCAGTTAGTTCTAACTTCCTCCTAACTCAAAGCCTCAGGTTCTCACTTTGTCCCTTCAACTATTTATCAAGAGGGTTTCCCAAACGGGGCGACTTCCTTGCCCAAGAGGAATTCTGCTGGCAGCTGCGAGAATGAAGGACGCCCTTCCCCTGCGCGCGTGGATGGAGGGGACCCACCCTCCAGACCGGGCAGCAGAAAACTATTGATGGTTATGCGGCTGCCATAATGGAACAGATCCGGCGCATGTGCACGGACTTGTCAGAAGAGACGCAGAGGAAATCCAAGTTCAAACGACACCAGGTTAATTCATGGAAGTCTTAAATAAATCCATACGGGAGCAATTATTTTTCTTTGTATTTGAGACTCCATGGCTAGAAATGACAAGGCTTGATGCTAAAAAGCAAGCACAAACCTCCACCCTGCCGATGAGGTTGTCGATGTAAGTAACAAACGTTAAAAAGTCATGTCAAAACACTATTAGGAAAAATGGGTTAGGAATAGAATTGGGGGCACATACAAATTACCAAATCATATGTATTTAACTCCTATGAAGACGAATACTCAAAACACCACCTACTTCTGAACCTACTTCTGAATTATTCACATGTCTTTATACACTAGGAGCAGATTCTAAAGAACGGGGGCACGGAGTGAAAACATACATTTCAGAAAACGAAATAATGTTTCACAAACCGCTGGGATCGTAAGACTCAACAAAAATATTCCTCGAGCACAGCCGCAAAGCCTCCTGGATTGAGATGTGTTCAATACCCTGCCCCCACCCGCCCTGTCCCCCACCGGCCCCGGAGCTGAGCATCTGCATGAGACGCCCTGTGTTTAGGGCACTGTGTCCGTCAATGACCACGAAAGAGAAAAAGTAATTCCGTTTTTGAGAAACAGTCTTTGCCTTCAAGACGGTTTCACAGCAATTGAGGAAAAACTGCATTAAGCATTATAGATAGATGCATACAACCTACTTCCTAATTTTGAGCAGGAAATGAGTACAAGTTCAAAAGGAGAGGCATGGCTGGTACAGGCTCTAGGAACTTGCAGCCTATGTGCTCCTTGGAAGCAGGGACTGCTGTGAGGAGTCACTGTGTCCCTTGGATTTACTTGCGGAGTATTTGCGGGATGAAGGTCTGCAGAGGTGGTTACTTGTTGAGGACACGGTCGTGAGCTGTTTAAGAGGACGGGCTCTGTCTTACTCAACCGTACGCCCTTCCGACTTGGCCCAATGCCTTGTACCTACTAGGTGCTCCGTTCCTATTTAGCAATTTAATGGGAATCAGAGAAGGCGCCAGGTTCAACTGGAGGCTATGCCCATGCTCCTTTGGAAGCTGAACAGAAAAGAGTCCCAAAAAAGGGAAACAAGGGCTTTGTCAGGGAAGACAGGAACCTCTCCTGAGAAAGGAAGGAAAGAGAAGATCACGTGTGATGCACTTCACGTGCATGCAAGGGGGAAAGAACTTAAAAAAAGGGGGGGGTCACAGATGTCTTCATCTTCTCCCTGAACAGAAATGGCCATCCCCACCTAAAAGTGCACGGACTGCCACGGTTACTCCATGGGAACAAGGGTGCAGTGAGCAGGACGGAGCCTTGAAAAAGGCCGAGGCTGAAAATAATCGTCAGGTGTTTCTGGGGTGGGGCTGGCCTGCTGGGGAAGGCTAGAAAGTTAAAAAAAAAAAAAAAAAAGATATGAACTATATTTCCCAAACCCATGCTTTCATTGTTCAGTCGTTGTTATCAAGAACTGTGCCAGGCACGGTGGGGAATGCAGAGAAACAAGATATGGATCCTGTCCCTGCAAAGGTAAATAAGAGCGTGGAGAGCCCCCATGGCAGGATGTGAACGGAGGCGAAACAAGTGGGCAGAGAAGGGCCCAACGTCCCGCGACAAGGACCATATTCATATTCAGTTGTTCCTTCCCACCCTGAATGCTACTCATTCTCTCCGCTACTGTCTTTTAGTATTTATTTCCTGGCTTATAGTCGATAAGGTCATTTTCTGGCCTTCATAGTGGAGGAGTTATTTTAGTAGGAACTGGGAGATCTTCTTTTGTTTGCGAAGAAACGGCTGGTCAGCAAGGTTCACGGAACACAACAGGTCGCCGAGCTTTGGCTGAGCACCAGGTCGGTTCCTGGGTCCTCGGGATGGGTTATTTTCAGAACTACTCTGTGCAAATACAGGCCGGCTTCCCGGGGCTACATGACCAACAACGAGAGTTCCCTGCTGTCCATCCCCACCGAGGCTGGGTCGGAGGGGGTTAAACTACAAGTCAGGTTATTGTTGCTTCTCTTGCGATTCAACACAGCTTTTCTGTAATTCTCCAGAGCTAGGCGGCTGACAGCATGGATTTTTATTGAAGAAATGCTATGACATTTGTTCTAAATGTCACATTTCTCCCCCACAAACTAAAAATAGCATGTCACCCTACCCCTACCCCTAATAAAATTGTTGGCTTGGAAATGACATTGATAAGCAAAATGAAGCATATAACCTTTTCTCCCCCTTTCTATAAATGTTTTATTTATTCCTGAGTAACATTTGGTATCTTTTGTGGGCTGAGATCAAAGGGACAGATCAGTAAATTTTACTGCTAAAGGAGTCTTTACGGTACGGGACTGTCATTTTTAAAGCGCGTTCCAGGCAGGCACTGCTGTCATTCGGGTAGCGATCTAGTGATTGACAGAAAGTATCTGTAGAAATAATGTGCTCTCTCATAGTGATGTGACATTTTATGAGCAGTTTGACTGTTTTCATTACTCTGATTTCAGTCTGGTGAGGAGTAAGTTAGAAAGCCAGCGGTGGAATGTGGGAAGCGTGTCAGGACGGAGCTGATAGGACAACCTTGAAATTGGGCTGCTGTATTTAATAAGCCTTTGTGGCAAATTATCGCAGGGCGTTTTAAATATTAAGTGGACTTGAATGCTTAATCTGATCAATTCCAAGGTCACTGGTTTCATGGATAAGAGTGCCCGGCGAACGGGCCCGAGGAGCCGAAGTTCTGGGCAAACTTGGCGGAGGCTCTCTCCGGCCACACGTGCCTTCACGACCCTTACCAGGTATTGTTCCCAAGGTGGGAGACTCACTTCATAGAGCAGAGTGTTCAGTGCAGCGAACTTCGTAGCTGCACTCTTCTCTTTGGGGGTGGGGTTGTGTAAAAAGAACGTACTTCCAGAAAGCACAGACCTGAACCCCAGGCCGGGGGAGCAAGCTTGTCCCACGATGTTTGCCCAGAAATCACCGGCACTTACACAGCAAGTAGGGAACACTGGCGTATACTATCACACACCCATTTCTTTTTCCCCTTGCTCCTGGAAGCGTGTGCAGTTTGGTAAGTGGGCGGTAATGCGGAAATTCTTTATATCCTTGCTACACATCTGACCTGGGGTGTTCAGGGCCTGGGCCTATTGGCTATGTTAGTGATGCACAACCTGGAATTCCCAAATCACTTCAGGTTGGTAGATGGGATGGATGCATTTATTTATTTATTTTAAAAGATTTTATTTATTTGCCAGAGAGAGGGGCAAGAGAGCACACAAGCGGGGTAGAGGGATAGAGGGAGAGGGAGAAGCAGGCTCCCCGCTGAGCACGGAGTCCGATGCGGGGCTCGATCCCAGGACCCTGAGATCATGACCTGAGCCGAAGGCAGATGCTGAACCGACTGAGCCACCCAGGCGCCCCGGGATGGACCCATTTAAAGAATGAATTTAGCCAACTTTCTGGTGTTTACATCTTCACGTGGCTTCTCTACTGTCCTGTTCACAGTCACCTTCAGAAAGGCCGGAAGATGCCACTTGACACGTTCAATTCCTTTAATTAGCATAATCTAGGGCTACAACTCTAAACCGTAAGGTTGTGTGGGAATCTGAGGATTTACAAAGGCTTTAGGGTGCACGGCCAGCAAACGTCAAGACCACTAGATACAAATTATTGCAAGCAGACAACTGGAACCCTATTTCCATTGTCTACTAAACAGATCTTATTTTAGAAGTTCCCCTTTTAAGAAATGTCTTATAGTTCTACGTTTTCTATTTTGCTGCAACTCCTTGTCCCCCACATGCTTACTTATGCCTCAGTTCTTTAAGGAGGGCTTAATCTTTGATCCCAAGATTAATCTGTCTTAATCATTTGTACCCCTAAGCACCCAGAGTACAGCAGGAAAACCATATATACTGATATTCCCTTCAAGATACGAAAGCCAATGTCTCTCATGATTCCAGATGCAGAAGGTCATCCTAGGATTCTAGAACTTAACTAGAAATTCAGTCTTCACCTTACATAGTTTTTAATTTTCTTAGTCATGAATAATATTTTTTCTATCTGAAAAGTACGTGCAATGCTTTTTTGGCTAATAGTCTGTGGCTGGCATTGTGTCTTGCATGCCTACACCTCCCCCTCCGCCCCCATTTATTATCTACTCCTGTGGACTTTTCACCAGGATACCACAACTCTTTTGAAATTACAATCAGATGCTTTAAAATTTCTGATCATCCTCTCGAATTTTGAAAACACAATCAGCGTGCTCTTAAAAAGCCTATAGCAGGGGTTACTAGCAAAAAAGGGAAACCATATCCTGAAAATCTGTATTTAAAAAAAGCATAAAAATAACAACTTATTTGGAACTAAAAGCTACTTCCATGATCTGTGTTCTGTTGAAGACCTATAAAACACTGAAAAATAAATGTCTGAGTTTTATAAAATAATTACATATTCTTCTGCATATATTCTATTGTATAGGAAGGAGGTTACTTAGATTTTTGACTAGCTCATGGCTATGCTTTCTATTAGATCAGATTTTTTTTTTTTAAAAACAATGAATTAAGACTCCTTTTTCCAACTAATTGTAGCTATAAGACGGGGCAGGAAAGTTCCCAGCTGTGGAAGTCCAGCATTTCCCTCCATGGCCCCTCAGCGAAGGCCCAGTCTCCTCCTTTGGTTCACTGACTAACACTTCCATCTTCTTGTCTGCCTTCCCATCCCCCTCCAAAACAAAACATTTATTAACCGAAGCTTCCAACTGTGACAGAAATTACAGTCATGTTAATGGTACAGATGGTGTAAAAAATGCAATCTAAAAACATGATTAAAAAACTCAGGAGCTAGGTAACCCAAGTTCATCTCGGATATGGCTGACCAGACATCTATGAGGAAGGAAATACACGTTTTTGGTTAATTAATTTGCTTTTATCCATCCCTGTAATTAGAACATGCTTTTCCCCTACTTAATCCTAAAACAGTCATTAGATTTAATAAACCTTTCACGATTGCCACAAATGAGAAAATGAATTAGTTTAAAAGTAAGTATTAAGCTGGTATTAGCAGTATGATTGTAACATGATGTGAGTAAAGATGTTTTTGTTTAATTATTCAAGATTAAATAATATTTTATAGCTTGTTGCAAAAGAGTATACAGGGTTTTCTTTTTTCCCTTCTTCCTTATGTTGTTCATACAGTCCTAAAAACAATACTGTTGCCTCCACAGATGACACTCTACCAAATGGAAGTCATTATTAATCACTGTTTCCAAAAATCAACCCATAATTAGCTTCTTCACAAGTCAAAGTAGAGACAGGATCCCACACGACCAAAGGAAGAGAGGGTGGTCTTGGTCACGCTCACTGAAAAGCTTGGTTTATATGACTTTCAAGGCTCCCGTGAATGGATGATGGAAGCAGAGACGCAAGGGAGGCTCGTCATTCTTATTCTTCTAACCTCCAAGTCTTTGTGTGGCCTGTGCTCTCAGGGACCCCTGCATGGCCTCCAAACTCCATAGGTCCCCAGCGTACTCGATTTGCCAACCTGGTAAGAGAGTTCGTTATACGTGTGGTGGTGCTACTCTTCACATTTTAAACAAGGAAAAGAAAAACACTATAAAGTTGAGGACCCAAGCCTTCCAGACTTTTATCTTGTTGAACATTCTCTGTATTAAATGAAGTTAGGCTCTCTTCTATGTCCAGAAGCATCCCGATGTTTTAGGAGCATTACCAACAACAGCCAAGTTATGCAGAGCCCAGACGCCCACTGGCTGAGGAATGGATAAAGATGTGGTGTACACACACAACAGAATATTGCTCAGCCGTCAAAAAGAATGGAATCTTGCCATTTGCAACGACATGGATGGAGCTAGAGGGTATTATGATTAGCAAATACTTCTAGGTCAGAGAAAGACCACGGGATTCCACTCTTATGTGCAATTTATGTAACGAGATAGATGAACATGGGGCGGGGAGAGAGAGGCAGACCATAAAACCGACTCTTAACTCTAGAGTACAAACCGAGGGTGCTTGGAGGAGAGGTGGCTGGGGGGATGGGTTAAATGAGTGATGGGTATTAAGGAGCACACTTGTGAGGAGCACTGGGTTTTGTATTTAAATGATGAAATCAGCAGGTTATGCACCTGAAACTAATACTACGCTGTTTGCCAACTAACTGGAATTTAAATAAGAACTTGGGAAAAAAAAACCACACCTGGAAAATTATAAGTCAAACCACTGTAAGTTGGGGACTGTCTATAGATTTTTATTCTGCATTTTGGTCAATAGTAGCATATATATATGTAGTCCACTGTCATGTGGTTAATTAAAGAGCATGAGAAGAAGTATCGAATAACTACTAAGAAAAGAAGCATCTCAGTAAGATGACTTCATGCATTAAAAATAACCCAAGGTGGTTCTCACCTGGATCGTGTGATGCACTCATAGCCAAAACCATTTGTTGGATGGCAGGTTGTGGGGCACTGACATCCGTCCCCCCACCCCCGCACCCTCATCAACTCCCGCCTGTGCCTGCTGAAGGGGCCTGGGACATGGCATCCACAGCTACTACGGCTTATGGGCCACAGGCGACTGTGGGTTCCCTGGGCTGTAGATGGGAACCAGGACTGTCAGGTGGGAAAGTGCAGGAGACAGGAGGTTTATTTTGATCACTGGACCGCAGCAAAAACTTGAAGGAACCCTGCACAGGAAGGTAAGTTCGAGATACATCAGAGGGACCAGTCTCTCCCAGGAATAACAGTAGAGGCTCTAGAAATGAGCCCACATAGACTCCCCACTCTGAAACTCATAAGGTTAAGAGTGAAGGCGACGGGCTCCAGGTGGGTCTTGCCGCATTAATTTTGAGCTGAACCTCCTTTGAATTTTGTAGGGTAGATTAGAAAGGTTAGGGTCAGGGATGAAAAATGTTTTTTCCTCCGGGATAAGGATATACACTGGCATATTTGCGGGAAATGGCGCTCCATGGAGCTGTCAGTCGATCATGGCAGCCACCTTATTATTCTTATTTCCGAGTGGGTAAAAATCCAAGACCCAGAAGGTGTATGTTGGATCTCTGGCAAATGCCTGGTCCCTGACTCTCAAAACAATATTTGATGATAAATTTGCTCTTACTAGGCAACCATATTACACACAGTCCAGACCCACTAAGTAGAAAGGTGCAACTCTGGATACGAAGAATTTAGAAATGCAGAATCTCCAAGCCACTTTTTGTATGCATTTATTTTAATAAGAAATGTTACGTTCCAGCCCTCTATAACTTTTAGAAAATACCACTGCTTTGCCTAGCGTCACTGGTACTGAGCTACAGGATCAGCCACAAACCAGCCACGTGATTTTAGAGATTTTCTGAGTTTCTCTGAGCCATGGCGGCCTCATATAAAAATGAAGGGGTCAGATAAGATGAGCTCCCATGATTTCTTCTAATACTAAAATTACTTGATTTCATTTTATTCCCTAATACCACAGATTCAAAGTCTGATTTGCTATTCTTTGTTGAGATTAACTATGAACGTTCCCTAAAAAGAAGTGGAAAATTAAGCTAAGAATAAACTACTCCTTTATAAATGAGGTAGAATACAAGGGATGTGTGTCAAGAAGGATGCTTGACCTAGGGGTTAATAGAGAATTCCAGTTTTCTGGGATGTTGCTAACACAGTTTCACAGGAGGGAAAAATACATATATATATCCTTTCTAGTAATAATGTTACAAAGCTTTTGGGATCTCTTTTTCCCTTTCTTTTTAAGGAGGTATCACAGAGGAGAGATATTTATTCTCAGTGTGAAAAGATCAGCTCAGTAAATGAAGACATTTACATGATTACTTTAATTTAAAATTTTTATAGACTTTCTGCTCTTCATCATTAAGAACAAACATGAAAATCTGCACACTTTGAACAGTCGGGACATTGTTTGGGGAAGGAAAATGTGCCTGCCTGGAAACAGAGGCTGTGAATCGCATGCATGCAAATGAGCTGAATGCCTCGGGGCTCTGCAGACCTCACAGAAACAAGCGGAGGACATGAAATCCTTAAGGCTGTAGGTAACCTAAGGGGACATGACCACCTAGTGCTCAAGCCCAGAACACAATGAATTTTGGACCCCTGACAAAGTTGCAGTCACTTTGTGTAAATCTCTGGTTTAAAGCAAGTAAGAATACTTAAAACAGGAAATCTTTGAAAACAGATGAAGCCATCTCCCTTCTCCCCTCGCCCCAGCCTGCGCTTCCTTCTTCTTTAAGAACAGGTGGATCAGTCCGGACTGCCCCTTTGCAGAATCTGTACCTACTGTGTGACACAGGGCTCCTGGCTCATGGCACATAACTTGCCACATGGTAGCTGTTTTAGAAAGAGTTGTTCATGGAACACACGGGACTTCACTCCAGTGGAGGAAAAATGCTGAACACTTGCTTGGGGGAGCCCTGTGTCCTCTGCCCTTCCCAACTGTGGGACTGATGGGACAACTGGCAATTTTATGCCCATTTTCACCCATCAGAAAACTGAGGATCGTGGAAATTGCTCAATAGAATACGGTGTGGTGGTGAGAAGATTCTTAAAGTGCTTTGCATGAGGCACTATCCAAATGAAAGTGAGTAACATCTCCATGCGCTATGGCAGAATTTAAAACTTCAAACAGAAGAGTATTTTAGTTTCTTTCGGCATATGATGTGCCTACTAACATTTTGGTGGTTTTTTTTTTCTTTTTTCACCTTCAAACTCCCTCTTCCGTGAGCTTATAAATAAGGAAATGCTCCCTCTCTATCCAGGAATAGGAGGCGGTTCAACCATGGTGAGACACATGCTGTTCTATGACCTGAGCTGTTCCAGACAGGCTGTCACTGGGCCTTCAATGCAGGGCAGCGAGCTTCACAATTACCCTCCTGCCTGGGGTCCCCGGAGACACAGGTCTGGGGAATTATGGCATGAAGAAACACTGTTCGGTACAATCAATAGTCTTTCGGGTCGACTTAATGTGGAAAGAAAACAGTATTCAACAATTAGGCTGCCCACGAGCATTCTCTGTAAGAGGGCACAGTTGGTCATTTTTATGGTTTAATAAAAATTGTATTTTGCTTTTGTTTATGACAAACACATCAGAAACTGAAACACCTCACATGGAATGGCAGTTGGCAGGCAAGACGATGCCAGCTTAAAAAAAAGCCCAATAAATTAAAAAAACAAAACATCAATTTCTAATTTAAATAACATCAAGCCAACTTTGCTTAAAAACGAGCCAAAAAACTTTTGTTTGAGGCTGTCATCTTCATTTTTACCCAATAAAGAAATGAACAGAAGAGCTTTTGTGATGGGAAATATTAAAGGTTTATATGGTTCTACCTTGCATTCATGAGACACATTTGTCATGACAGACACAGTCGCTTTAATGATACAATGCTGAAGTAGAAAGAAAAAAAAA
>RCUC01074026.1:0-12800 GCA_003697995.1 Taxidea taxus jeffersonii
AAAAAAAAAAAAAAAGAGGACACAGATTAAATATCAGAAATGTAAGAGGGGGCATCACTACCAACCCATGGACAAAAAAAGGACAATAAAGGAATACTATGAGCAACTTCAAGCCCACAAATTCAATAACATCGGTAAAATGGATCAATCCTTGAGAGATGTAATTTGCCAGAACTCATGGATGAAATAGACAATCTAAATAAGTCTATTTCTATTAACGAATTGAACCAACAATTAAATAACCTTCCAAAACAGAATGCATACTAACTCATTCATTCTATCCTATCTTTCTAACTCATTCTATTCAATATCTAACTCATTCTGATATCAAAACTGGACAAAAACAGCACAAGAAAAGAAACCACAAGCCAATATCTCTCATGAGCATAGGTACATAAATCCTCAACAAAGTATTACCTAATCGAATTCAATAATGTATAAAAAGTGGTATGTTTCAACCATGTGGAAAGTAGGCATGCAAGGCTGGTTCAACATTCAAAAATCAGTCTATCCCGTACTGTATCTGGTACACCAAGCTGTTTCCATCAGCTGTAAAGAGCAGATTTGGACAAACCCACAACTAAAGAAATACAAGTGATAAAGCCTCACATTCATAAGTCCATTTTCAAAATCCTTCATATTCATTACCTTATTTGATCTTTATAACAGCTCTATGAAGGAAGCAGATCTGGTGATAATGGAAAGCGGGGACTGGACCAAACTTGGGAATCCTGACTCCAGGTCAAAACCTCTTTCTCTTTCTTTGGAGTATACTCATTATCCCCATGAAGACTCAAGAAAGTAAGGATGAAGGAAATCCTCCTTATTGAACTCCCTGGATGCCTGTAGCTTTCACCTATCTTATTTCATTAGTTTTTATAATAGGAAAAAGCAGGTATAATTACCATTATTTTACAACTTGAGGTACAGACCTGCTAAATAACTTGTCTAATGGCTCAGAGTGCCCAAAATGGAAGAACTGGATTCAAATCCGGCATTACCCGACTCCAGAGTCTCTGCTCTCTCCATTCACCATACCACTTCCATCACACTTGGCAAGAACCTTAACTAATCCTTGGGCTCATGTTGGTCAATTGCCTGTTATCCATGGAACATCTGGTCCAGATGAAGGTATGGGCGACAGGAGAATCCTGAGTGAGCAGCATCTCCTGCCCCTGACTTTCATCACTGGTGACAAAGCAGCACTTCCTTCCCTTTGGCTATATGGAACTCCTTTCTGAGATTGAGGAGGACCCTATGTCTATGGAAAACAGCTTTCCCCTGATCGAAGGTGGGCAGCACAATGAGGTTATCTCCTAAACAGGGCGGTGTAACATCCCCCTAAGACCTGCTACTTTCCCTCCTGACACTTTATAGCTAGGGTTGCAAAGTGACCTGCCTGAAAGTGCCTGCAGCTGGGCTGCCCCTGAACATCTTGGCTTCCCAACTTAAGACTGTGCTCATCAAGACCTCTGACCAGAGAGGTCCCTACAACATGAGCCAGCAACACAGGGAGGGATCTCACAAGGGCAGACCAGACTACCTGGCTGCTTGGAGCCCATGATAAGCAACTCCATTGGAATAAGAAAAACTATAAATAAATAAATAAATAGATAGATAGATAAATAAATAAAACAATTAAAAAACAATAAAAACCCCACAAAAACAAAATGAAAATACAAAATTCCCCCAAATTCTGAAACATCTCCTAGGAGACCTGATTGCAAAGTCTAAAATCAGCCCGGGGAAATCACTGGAAAAAACACCCTAGCTCAGCTCTGTTGGCTGAGATGAGGAAGCCCACGGGACAGGTGTCTGTTACAGAGACTGAGCAGACCAATGGAGCAGACAGCCCTCCTGGGTAGGGTCTGTAGGGGTTGAAGGACATTGGGGGTTGGGGGGTTGGGGAAACCAGGTTATGAGGTGGCTTTATCCCAGACTGAGACCCAGGTTTTGCCCAACATGGTCATGCCAGTAGCCACCCTCCTGAGCAAATGGATGTACTGTGAGACCCAGGCTCAGAAAGGGAAGCTGGGGACATGTGGCTTGTGAAGATGCCACTGGAAGTGCCTTCTGGCCTTTACCTAGCCTGTAAGGCTGAAATTACTCTCTCTAAGGTCTTCCACATGTTTCTCACATCAGCACCTTCTCCAGGGTTCAGACCCAGGTCAGAACACTAGAATCTAGAGGTTGAGGAGAGATATCCGTGGGCATCTGTAATCTGAGGTTATCTCCCCAAACTCTTTCACTCCCACTGATGCTCCTGCCCTCCTTCCAGACCCGAGTCAATATATGGGAATCTCTTCTTCCTAGGCCTGCCCTGGACAGAGTAAATTTCTCTTGTCCCACAGTCCCCAGAGCTCTTTGAGAAGCATTCTTGGTAGGGTTGGGGGGTGCTTCCTAGTATCCCCAAATTATCCTACATGACAGCCCTATAGTTTTCTGGCCTGCTTTCTACTGGCATAAGCTGCTACAGAGAGGGAAATGCCCACGCAATCCCACTCCTTCTAGGAAGGAACCGAGTTTAGGAACCAGCAACAGTGCTGTTGAGTCACCAACCTCAAACTTTTTCTGTGTGCCAAAAGCCCTCCCATAGCTCTGATCTGCCTTCTTAGATAGAGTTATAAATATAATAATAACTTACAAAGTATGCTACAAATCCTGGATGACCGTGGTCAACCTTCTGCCCTTCATACAAAGCTCAAACTAAGGCCTCCTCTTTGGCAGTTCTAGAAGGCTCTTTGTCAAAGTCCACTGAGCACTCATCTTGCAAAGCTTGTCAAGGAAGAGGATTCATTCCTTTCTGAATAGTCCCAGTCCCTACTCAGTGGTCACATTCCTGAGAGACAAAGACAGATGGGGAGGAGGACTGAATGCCCCATGGGTCACTGAATGACCTTCTGAGATGCTCACAGGCCATGTATGTAGTGGGATTCCTGCACTGACATGCCAATGATGTAGGCTGACCTGAAATAAGTTCAGGGAAGAAGGAAAAGCTAGGACACTTGAGCAGCTTGGAAAATGGAGCTGTAGACTAGGGGACTTGAGTGAAGAACTCTAGTTGGCATAACTGAAGAGAGACAGTGTGGGGATACCCCGGGATGACACACAGCAAGGAAGTCCAATAGCTTCCTCTTCTCCATGCACTTGCCTGACCCCACACTAACCATAAGGAAAACATTCTGTCAGTTTTAAATATAATGATTTTCAACATCCCTTAATGATGGGACCATAACAAGGACTTACACATTTAATTATCAACCACCTGAATGAATTTATCAAATAACATTTCTAGTTAAGAGCGGGATATGTAGGAAATGGAATTTTTAAATATTAGGGTTCTGTCTCTTCTTTTTAAAATTGCAAATATAATATAGTATTGAACATTTTAAAAGAAGAAAGAGGGGCCCCTGGGTGGCTCTGTCAGTTAAGCATCTGACTCTCGATTTCTGCTCAGGTCATGATCTCGGGGTCCTGGGGTGGAGCCCCAGGTCAGGCTCTGCGCTCTTCAGAGAGTCTGCTGAAGATTCTCTCTCTCCCTCTCTCCCTGCTCCTCACCTTGCTCTCTATCTAAAATAAATAAAAATTTTAAAAAGAAGAAAGTAAGTAAAATCTTCCATAATCTTCTACCTTTTTTGCAACTGCTTTCAAGTTTGTAGATTTCCAACTCTTTGTTTGGGAGGCCCTAGATTAGGCTGGCTCAGAACTCCATTTGCGGTCAGAGACACTTGGGTTCAAGTCCCCAGTCTGTTATTTATAAGTCGTGTGACCTTGGGCAAGTTGCATAATCTCTCTGAACCTTTCTTTCCTCGTCAGGAACATAAAGATAAGGAAACATCTCACAGGGTTGTGGGAAACTAAATGACATCAATGCAAGTAAGGCGCTCAGCTCAGAGCCTGACAAGTAGCGCCCATTTTGTAGTTGGTATCTCTTGGCTTCATCATTTCCTGAAAGTGGGGATGAGTGATTCAATGATGAACCCCATGTAGCTGCAGCAGGTGATGCACAGGAAGTACTACCTTGTAGTCAAGATCAGGGACAATCCTCAGAGACTGGACCAGAATGCTATGGGCACCCTGGCAATGGATGTCGTTCCTGGGCTTCCCCATGAGAGACAACAGTAACTTTGCAGCATAAATTAGAGAGGAAGCACATTATAGGCCATTAAAAACTTTTAGCAATTTAAGGCAGAGAGGTGAATTTTCTGCAACAAGTATTTTAAAACTCTGTTATAAAGGAATTGAATACTTCAGTACAGAAAATCATATTTCATAAAGAAAAGCATCAGTGTGTAAAACCCAACAGGAACTGTACCATTACACAAAAATCAGAAGAGAAAATGTGAAACAGAATGAAAATGTGAACTGAGCCATTAGCCACACCTGATTCAGTTTCGCAAAATCTACGTGTGGAGGGATTTGAAGTCAAGACCAAAATCACATGCCATAGTAATTAGTTATTGTTTAATTTAACCGTGACTATAAAAATACCTGTAGAGTTCTCTGTGAGTTGGGTCTGGTCACCTCAATTTATTCTGCTGTATTATGAAGTTTCAAGTAAAAAATGTCTCTTGGGGGTCATCCTAAGTAAACACCTGGTAGCTGGGCTCTTTGTAAGTAACAGTCGCAGTCAAGATGCTGGGGCCTGGCATGGAAGCCATGATCCCTCCTGGGCAGCAGCTGTCGTGAGGTTCCCTCTTGCCTCAGTAGGCTACTCCTTCCACGAGCATGTTTGTAACTAAAATGACAGCTCTATACATACTTTTGTGTTCTTTGTTATTTAACATAATACATAAAAATGTATGATTATATGCTGTTGCCTAGTTTAATGAACAGGGATTTCTTAAAGAATATTGTATGAATAATTATCTTGCCTTGAAAAGAGAGCAAAAGAAGATCATGAAATTGTTTAATACATTAAACTATGGAAGGCATTCCATAGGGTGACAGTATAGACCATACAGAGGCTTCTTTCCTTAGTTTAACTGTTTGCGTTGTTAAGCAACATAACAGAGTTAAAACGACAAGCCCTGGGTTCCATCCTGAGATATTCTTCTACGAATGAATAAGTCAGTTGAGAGCAGGCTTCTGTTTCTGTTGTACAGCCTTTAAGAAGGATGGCTTCCAGCTCCCTGTTCTGATGATAGAACCAGGGTAAAGGCCATTAAAATGCTAAATTCTGATCTCGTCTGGATGCAAGTGGCTGGGATATAAAATACTGCAGGCTCAGGTGGTACCCTGAGACCTAGCTGTCCTTCTCAGCTTTCCTTCCAGCTAGTACCTCCCACGGGGGCTTTTGCCAATGTGTACCCGCATCCCAGAGTGTCCACCATTCCACACTGAGATAGAAGCTGGGAAAAGAGGGGCAATCATGGTGCTTCCTATGTTGCTTACTGAACTTTTCAAAATACAAGAATTTACTTTAAGAGCCTGGGTTCTAAAGTTGGCTTGTTCACATAGGTATCCTATGTCACGGGCATGGAAGAATATGAGGATTCCACAACAGAAACAGCTTTTCTTTCCCATGAGCTCTGCACCGGAACTAGACCTTACAATTACTACCCCCGATTCACAGATGAGGAAATGCAGTCGTAGACAGCTAATAAGTTGTCTGAGGTCCCACAGTAAATAAGGAACAGGGATAGCACTTGGATATAAGCTCCACCACCTCCTGCCACACTGGCCTAAGAGACATGTTGCTTAGCAAAGCCTTCATTATTCTTTCTGAGTTCTGCACACCATATCCCAATGTATTTATCATTAGGTATCTACGACCCTTGGCTTCTTTGGTATTTCCTGTCTTCTTGGGAACCGCCTCCATTTGCCCTTAAGGCGCTCTCAGATTTCCCTCCTCCCCTTGGTCCCACTATCATCAGTCTTTTGAGCTCTCTAGCTTGCCATTCACTTCTGGCCACCAGCTCCCGTGTCTGTGATTGCTGCCTTGATGGCTCTTGCAGCTACCAGTCCTCTACAATGACCCATGCTGCACCTTCCATAAGCATGGTCCTGCTCTGCGTGTCCTCAGTTTCACCTGGAGGCCCCACAGATCTTGAAACTTACACTGTCTGTTCTCAGAAATCTCTAAGACCTTAAATACTTGGCCTTACTATGGGTTGGCTCAAATTCTTCCTCTAATGATTAACGTGTGTGATAGCTTATGGTCCCACCCAAAGTCCCTGAGGGTTCAGGTATGACCTGATACCAATGGAGGCTTTTCTAATTGCAGAAGTATTTGTAGTCAAAGGAGCATGGAGTCTGAAAAATATGAAATGTAACTACAGGGATTTTATTCACTACTTGTATGATCTGGGATATATCACATCGTTGGTGGCCTTCAGTTTTCTCATCTATAAAATAGTGCACTACAAGTTTATTCATGTAATGGATGTTAGGATATGCTGCTCGGGACTGAGAACCAAGAAACCACTCCCCAGTTGCCAGAAGCATCAGGGCCTGATGACTAGCTAAGTCTCTCCTTGGGAGACACCCTCAGGCAGTTCCGTCCTTGAGCACCACCTACATCTAACAGCTGGTCAACAGGTCCACAGGTCACTGAAAGGGTATAAAAGTCTAGTCCCATTGCCCCAATTTGGAGCAGCCCTTAGAGGCCATCCCGGCTCTGGAATGCCTCAGATAGTCAGCTGAGGCCTTTGTTCCAACTGCTTCCAGAGTTCAACTTCTCCCTCTGCTCAGTCCTTTGTCCTTCACTTCCCACAGGTGTTGATTTCACAAGTATTCCTCAGTGCGCTTCCTGCTCACAAATCTCCCTCTCAGAGTCCACTTTGGAGGGAACCTGACCTTAAATGTCTCATATATTTTCCAAGGGGTAAAACAACATCGTGTATATGAAGTACAGTATTTGATAGAGCACAGGCATCAATATTTGCTAATTCCCTCCTCTTCCTCATTGTTTTGTCTTTCATTCATTCCTAAGGATACTCTGCCAAGGGAACTGAGACTTTCCAGCAACAGATAATGTCCTTCCTTCCACCTAATCAAAACTCTTTTTCATACATAAACAACAATTAAACACATTCTTGGAAAGTTGTTCATCCTCTTGATGGGAACCACCAAAAGTTTTAAGCAGGGGAGTGACCATATTTCTCCTTCAGTAAGATTACTTCAGGCACGGTATGAGAGCAATTCAGGTAAAACTACAGATAGGAAGATGATTAGAGGAGATAATAATCTCCATGAAAGAAGTGGCAGTGAGGGGCAACTGGGTGGCTCAGTCATTAGGCATCTGCCTTCAGCTTAGTTCATGATCCCGGAGTTCTGGGATCGAGCCCCGCATCCGGCTCCCCACTCAGTGGGAAGCCTGCTTCTCCCTCTCTCACTCCCTCTGCTTGTGTTCCCTCTCTTGCTGTGTCTCTCTCTGTCAAATAAATAAGCAAAATCTTAAAAAAAAAAAGTGGCAGTGAGGTAGGAGGGAAGGAGGTCCGTTGGAGACTCGTTTCGTAGGTGGATTTGGTAAAGTTTGGCAAGTGATTGGACATAGGGTGTGACAGAGAAAAACCCATATACAACGGCCATATACAACAGCCTTTAGATCTGTGGTTTAGTCTTCAAGCAATGCCAGTCGCTAAGATGGGAAGTATAGGAGGTAAAGATGACTTTGGGTCAAAATTGGGAGCAAGAGTATAAGATTAGTTTGTTGGCTTGGGATATGTTCAGTTGAAGTGTTTATGGTTCATCCGGATAGAAATTTCCAGAGAGTACTTGAATATACAGAGCTCCATCTCAGAGAAGTTATAAATCTGGGGAAACACACACCCATACACACAAAACCTTAGAAGCTATTTTTCCATGTCCTTCATCTCACCATCAGAAAGCCGTGTTTTAGAGGTTAACACTTACTACTGAGGGACTTGCCAGAAGCAGCATGGCCAGTTTTTATAAAGCAATGACCAGAAACCAGGTCTCTTCAGGTTAGGTCAATCTCCCCACTCCCCCTCCCTGAGTTTCATTTTGCTCTATTTATATTTATGTTTCCCCAATCTAACAATACCTTACATACAGTAGGTGTTAAAAATATCTGCGGAATAGACATGCTAATTACAACCATTCTTTGAGGCAGGACTGGCCTCTCCTCTCCACGTCATCACTGGAATTATAGCTCAGCAGCATCTTGGAAATCATCAGACCCAGGGAAGTCCTACTTAGCCACAAATTTGCATTTCCCCAGGTACCTCCCAACTCCCCTCTACTTCCTCTGAGAACAAAACTTCTGTCATGTAAGTCACACCCATGGGCCGGTTTTGTGCCGGGTCCACAGACCTAAAGGAAAGATTGTCGAAGGAAAGATTGTCAAAAGTAAGGAGAATAGGAAGGAGATATTATTTGGGGTACAGAGATCACATAATCAATTTCTTCTTACTTTATACCTGCAAAAAGTTAGGCCAAGAGATCTTGACTTCATTCAGTCAAATTAAAGTCCTATGCCTGGGAAAAAGGAGGGAGCAGTATGAGACAAAAGAAGGCAACTAATACTTGCTAAGTACTTACTGTATGTCAGAGCTTGTGCTGAATGATCTACTAAGATCTATCTACTATTAACTCATTTAATCCGGATGAAAAGGGCATCCAATTTTTCACAGAGGAAACTGAGTCTAGAAAGTTTACTTTTCCTGGGGTTCTAAAACTGACAATTGATGGGTGTTGGAATTCAAGCCTAAGATGTCTGGCTCCAGGGTTTATACTCTTTCCCTCACATCATGCAGCCTTCCAGAGGTTTCCATTGTGGTTCTAGATGTTAGGTACAAGCCTAAAAGTGGAACTCATTTCAGGGCTATCTTGAGGTACCAACAAGTCTTCCAATGTTGCCATCTTAACAAGTCTTGCAAAATTCAGTGGTCTTGGATTTGAGAGAATCCAGGATACCTATATGAACATAGGAGAGAAAATAGGTCAAGTCCTATAGAGTGCCCAAGTGGGCATCAGCAAATCCCAAAGGAAGGAGAAAGCACCTTTGACTTCCAGCTTCAACTCTGCTGGTAACTTGTTATATGGCCTTGGGCATTTCACTTCCCTCTCTTGGTCTTTCAAGATTGAAGAAAATACGGGGAAATACAGATTTTATGGGTTTCCCTACTGATGATTTCCAAGTCTTCTCTGTAATAATCATCTCCATCTCACAGGGGATATAAAGAAGTAATGTATGGGGGAGGAGAGAGTCTCATCCCTAAGAAGTGGTTTTGGGGTTTTGGAGAAGCAACAATTGGTTTGAATTTTGAAAAATGAGTAGGAGTTTTTGGGCAAGCAAGGAGAGTGGGGGAGGGGAGATTCCAGGAAATACAAAAGCTTGAGCGAAGGCTGGGTGAATTTGAGGAACTATAAGTAGTTCAGGAAGCTTGCAGCATTAATGCAAGGGAGGGGCCAGGCTAGAAATTAGACAGAAGCAATTCACAGAAGCCAAGTCATGTAGGGATTAATAGTCACCTTCAGGCACCTATCCTTGAAGATTTTAAGCATGGAAATGTCACAGCCAAACTTGAGTTTTAAAAAAGACCCTTCTATATTCATAACCTCTCCCGGAGAATAGCCCAACAGAGAAAGAAGCTGCTCCTATTGCCTGGGAACTGAAATGGAAAGACATTTGTGGGGCAGAGCCCTGCTGAACTACAACCAACATATAACCCCTACCTAGCTGTTATTCATGGAAGCTTTCTTCTCTTCTTTTCGATTCCACAGAAAAATAAGAATAAGAGAACTATTATCCAATACCTGAGAGAGCTGCAAAGTTAATCAATTGCCTCTAATTGTGTTTGACAAACACCCCCAGGATAAAGGCTTTTACACTGCCATTTCCCAGTCAGGTCCAATAAAGACAGCCCCGCAAGTGGGTCTTTCAAGGAACCACCAGATAGATCAAATAACGATGCTTCTCTGAAAGTGAGGTTTCAAAGGAGTTCCAACCCCTTTTGGCCCTGCCAGTGGCTGCCACACTGTTGGCTTTCATCACAATTGTGGGCTGTTGATTTTAAAGGCAAGAGAGAGGCTAGACAGAGTAGGATGGGTGTAGGGCAAGTTAAAATACCACAAAACTCACTATTCTTACTGGGATTTGGCCATTCTTCTTGAATAAAGGCTCTCTGAATTTCTATAAGCCTTTGGTTCATTTCTAGAATTCTGAAAAAGTTGGTTCTGATTCATTTACCCCTCTTTTCTCATTGATTTTATTTTTTATTTTTTTTTAAATATTTTATTTATTTATTTGACAGACAGAGATCACAGCTAGGCAGAGAGGCAGGCAGAGAGAGAGGAAGGGAAGCAGGCTTCTTGCTGAGCAGGGAGCCCGATGCGGGGCTCGATCCCAGGACCCTGGGATCATGACCTGAGCCGAAGGCAGAGGCTTTAACCCACTGAGCCACCCAGGCACCCTCTCATTGATTTTATTGATGAGTTTTGGAGGCCCTTCCTCTGCCATTTTTGCTAACATGTACCGTGTGTGTGCCATATGTGGGTATGTACGCATGTGTGAAATTCTATCAGGTTAAGAGAATTCTCAGCTACTAGGTTGATTTTTTAAATTGTCATAAATATTTCACCTTTTTCTTCATTTATTGAAGTGATTTATGCTTCCCCCCCCTAATTAGCCAATGTGGTTAATTACATAAACAGATTTTTTAAAAGTTAAACTATCTTGGCTTTCCTGGGATAAGTCCTATAGCATATCTTACTATGTTGATGAATTCAGTTTGGTAGTATTTTATTTAGAATTTCTATTCAAAAGTAAGATTAGCCTGTAATAAAGAGAACTAAAGGGAAAATAACCATCGTTTAGTTGACTGAACTCAGAGAAGACTGTATGCATGGCATGATTTCTATGTGCAAGAGTTAGCTATAACTTTTAGTTGTTTCCCTTTGGGGAGTAGGTAAATCTACTTGAAAGTCCACATGAAAATCAGTTAGGATTGAGACTAGATGAGTTAAAGAGAAATGAAAAAGAGCACCTTAAACAAGATGCACTATTATTGTTCTCCCAACTAAAAAAAGAGAGAGAGAGAGAGAGAGAAAGAGAGAGGTAGGCAGTTAGCTCAGTGTAACAATATTTTGTATATTTCTAGGATATCTGGGATATCTCTAGGATATGGTGGTTCTATCATGGCCTTTATGCTATTTCAAAATGGTTATTGAAACTCCATCCATGCCTTTTTGTCCCAGAAGGAGGATGAAAGAAGAAATGGAAAATATCTTCCTATCCATTCCCAGAAATCCCACACAATTTCTGCTTGTATAGAAATGGCTAAAATTTATCTACATGAAAGGAATTGAGAAATGCAACCTGTAGATGAATGGCAACATGGCCAACTAAATATCAGGTTTGTTGATTTGAGAAAAAAAAGAGATGACAATTTTTTTTTAAGATTTTATTTATTTATTTGAGAGAGAGAGAGAGAGAGTGCATGCATGGGAGAGCACAAGCAGGAGGAGCTACAGAGGGAGAGGGAGAAGCAGGCTCCCCATGAAACAGGGAGCTGGATGAGGACAGATCCCGGGACCTGGGGATCATGACCTGAGCTGAAGGCAAACACTTAACCCATTGAGCCACCCAGGTTCCCCCATTTACAAATTGTTAATCTGGCTATGCACCTTCCCTGCTGAAAGCCCATCATTTGCCCGTCAATGTTCTTGGGATAAAATTCCCAAGACACTGTATGAAATGGACCCTGCTGTCCCATCAGTCTCGTCTCCTTCCATGCTTTCTCCAGCCTTCCCAGACCCACTGATCTCTGCCTATATCTCAGGAGTGGCAAAGCTTCCCTCCTTTTCCTGAGTTAGGCTTTCCTGAATTCAGTTTTGTATCTGCTGGTGCAAAGCCAGAGAGGTAGGAAGTGGGAATTAGGGCAGTGTCTCTGTAGGTCCTGGCTTATGGATCTGTTACCAATAACTATCTTTGTTGACTATTTGGAGATTCATAAGAGGGGGTGGGTGCTGATTCTTCTCCAACCTTACCTTTCCCAGTCCCCTCACAAGAGATTGGAAAGGGATTACCTGCCTTTTCCAGAGTAACTCCTATATTCCCTGTTTTTCTTAGAGAAATAATACCCACTCTACCATGGATGCAAATAAAGTTCTTTATTTAATTGCCCAGTGGATCTCAAAAACCCAGGGAACTTTAGAAGAAACAGTGGTTAGTTACAGGAATTTGCACATAAAGCAGTGTCACAAGTCTGGAAAATAATTACAACTGATTCATCTTGATGGGGAACCCTAAAAATTTGCCCACTAAATCTTGCTACCTAGATACCAGGGTTTACTTTCCCCTCAGTTCTCCTGGTTACTCCCAAACCCTTCAATAAAAATCTCTTTTGTTTGGGTATCTTGGGCACAGCTAGCTGATACAGAAGGCGCAGTCCTGCCTTTGCAACCCTCCCTTGCCTTTTCCAAGTACAGATGCTCTGTCTTTAGCCTGATGTGACTGAAGTTCTCCTTTGCTCAATCAAAGCTGGTTTTGGAGTAGGGAAAAGTAAACTGTAGTCTAAAGGATGAGACCACTAATCAAGTCTCCATGCCAGTGAAATTTTGCAGCTAATATTTTCACTAGTTTTCCTAGGAAATAAACAGGCTCAGTCCTATCAGGAAAATGAAGTTTTTCTTTGATATGACCCTGACTCTTGTGAAATTAAAGCCCCAGAATTATTATGCTAAGGAACATCCAATTCTTTGAGAACTTGTTTATTTTTCTAGAATCACCACCCAAGATGGCTCTCTATTTGCCATTTAGAAATACGATGGTGCATAAACAATGAATCTTGGAACACTGAGGGAAAAAAAAAGCATCTTGATAAAAAAAAAAA
>RCUC01074034.1:0-13823 GCA_003697995.1 Taxidea taxus jeffersonii
CACACTACCGTTCATACTTTCTTTCCTTCTTCTCTCAGACCTCTGCATACCTCTTCACTCTACACTGAGACCAAGAAATGGTTTATATGAACCTCTTGAAAAATATGAGAAAACTGGTCTTTTTTTCACCTTACCAATGTTATTAATTATAGTAAAAATGTCTATAATCACTTTACCAAATTCTTATCTTGTTATTTAAATTCCAGATTTGAGACTTCACTTTTCTGAAGTTTTATATGTTGATGGTCTGTCTTACGAGTTTTTAAAAGTCTAATTTAAACACTAACTTGAAAAGTGATGTCTTTGCTCTTGGCAAGGTTCTTTCTTTGCCAAGAACCAAGTGAAGAATTGTAATGCTTTGTGAATTGTACCTATATGTCTCAAAATTTTCCAGAAAGTCATCCAATCTGCTTCTCTCAATAATATTTATTAATTTATCAACAAATATTCACTGAGTAACTATTATGTGCCAGACATTTGCAAAGACTGGGCTATGATAGAGCATATAGAATACAGGATATTTAAAAAAAAATCAATCAAGCAATAAAAACATACACAAAACCAAACTCTCCTAATGATCTTGAACATCTGAAAGTCCACATACGGACTTGTGGTAGTCACCAGTGGTGGAACCCTGAACTACAAAATTCCATGACTTCAATGTCCTAGTAACATGAACAAAGGCAGTTCATATTTACATATTACTCTAATTGTTGCAAAATTTATTATGCCTTCTCTAGCCATTGGTGTATTCCATGCTAGCAGGTTTATGCATAAACTCTGTTAACCAACACCTTGCCTCATTTCTGTGACCTAAAGAATGATAGGATTCCTCTTTTTATGTGTGTTGTTTCCTAGTCATACTGAATCCTGTGTAAAAGTTTCATGGGAGAATCAAAGAGTATCATCCCTCCTCATATATTTTCTCTATGTTGCTAACACAGATATATTTAAGGAAATTCACTTTTTGTGTACTCTATTTACCAGCCTATGAAACTGAATAATTACTTGTTCATGAAGAATATCTACATTTGATCATTACGTGCTTTTCAAAATCTATCATCTTAAATTATTTTTAGATGTGTAACAGGACTCTGATAATTTAATGTTAATACCATATTCATCAAATATAGAAAATAAAATATAAAACAAAAGTAAATACAGTTTCAGAAATATCTTAGTGTTACTTTTTTTGTTGTTGTTTTCACATTTCTGGATGCTTCTTCCAGCTGGATTAAAATGACGAAAGGTCTGGAAAAATTTAGTTTTGTTTCAAAAAGAAAAGGATTTATTTTTCTATTACACGGCTTCTAAGGAAGAGGGGACATGAGCTAAAATTACCTTTTCATTTCCCTTTGATGGTTACTGTTAGTTAGATATCTAAACAACATTTCATGTTCTCCAGGGACTTCTATATGTCCCAGAGATTTTATTTAAAGCATACAATTGATGTCTGGAATCTGTCTAAACTGTCCATTTGGAAGTGAATGGAACTTGTATAGTAATATTCCAACAAACCATTCTATGTGTTTTATTTTTTAGTTAAATTCAATTAGCCAACATATAGTGTATCATAGTTTTTTATATAATATTCAATGATTCATTCGTTGCATATAATTCCCAATGCTCTATGTGTTTTACTTATCATTTAAGGAGGAAAGCAGAAGGGGTGTGGATTGGGGATAAGGATGGCAGATAAGGGTGGAAAGGAGTAATAACAAAAAACAAACAACCAGAAACAGTTATTCTCAGGTTTTTCTGGTCGAAATTCTGCATTGTCATGTGGAGATCTCTGATAAAATGTGTCATGACTCTTCATTATTTCAGTGGAGAACAAGAGTCTCTCGGTAACAGTTTGAACTGTCACTGCTGAGTGCAGACTTTCTGGAAACTTCTGGTGAAAAGAATGGGACTGCCACTCTGAATGCAAGACCTCTCTGCTCACCTTTGGAACACAGCTCAAATGTTACAAAAGGATTGTTACCTTTCCCGTTGGCTGCTTACGTTTCATGTGTCAAGACAACAATGTTATTTCGGAAAACTTTTCTTAACAATATCTCTAGAAAAGCTGCATTAATGTTCCAGTGATATCTCTTAAGATAGCTCTTAACAGATGTAAAACATTGAAAAGCTCTTGTTTTTCTTTTACAATCCTGTGCTTTACAGGCTTCATACTGCAGATATGCAGGAATTTCTTTTTAAATAATTTATTTTTAAATTCTTAAAATAAAGGGGGGTTTTTAAAGTCATACGTATAAAACTGGTAACACGAATGATTTTGAATGTAAATGGTGAAGTGTATTTCTGATTCATGCTATCCCGGTCATTTCCTGAAACTGCAATTGGAAACAGTTCCTTTTTTGCACATTTCTTTTAATGGCCAAAACTGAATGAAATTCAATTATCAAAAAATGATCTGTGAGTTTCAATTTTGCATGTCCTGTTCCTTTTTGAATTTGGAGTTCTGCCCAATCATTCTCAAGTTATTGTGTTATCCAGATCAATTGTATTGGTATGTTCGCACAATTGTGAAATGGCTTCATGAATGCAGAATGAACCAAATGTCCCAGCTGAGCACTTGCAGGTGGGGGTGGCAAAATTAAAGTGGGGTTATTGCTCATCTCTTGCCAAACTTTCTTCTGTTTTGTTTGGTTTCCATTAGATTCAGGGACGGACAGAAGACATATTACCTGTTGCCTGTGAGACAGATTCCTCCCACTTTTCCTTTACTCACATCATGCTTAAGCAAATGGATTGTGAAAAACAGAACTGTAAGTAGTTTTAACAAGAACTTGGACAGATAGTTCTCTGTTAAAACTCACACACAGTACTTTTAACAAATGATTTGCAAAGGCGTTTTATTTGAAAAAGTTATGATTTGGTTGTTACACATACAATATGGCCAACGGCTGCTTGCTTATGGCTTATTCAGAAATTGTGTAGTGATTCCAGTCTACAAAGGAAAAGGGTTATGGGTATATATACTCAAATCATGCTACTTCTACTTATGAATTTATGTTTAATGTTCGTATAATTAATTTTTCTCTTTATCAAACAAAAATCTTTTCCTGATTACATTCCATCCATCTCAGAGATGTGTAAAAGGGCCTCAGGGAACCCAGGAGACTGGGAGTCACAGGCTTTGCCAAATGATAATCACATCTGACTTTTAATTTATTTGTTTTTAAATATTTTATTTTTTAAGTAATTTCTACACCCAATGTGGAACTTGAACTCACAACCCTGAGATCTAGAGTCACGGGATGCTCCAACTGAGCCCGCCAGGCACCCGTACATCTGATTTTGTTAAAATCTCCCTCCAGGATGGTCTGTGCCAGTATTGGGAGAAACCATTTTTATGGTGTTGAAAAAAGATGAACCAATTCGAAGTTTATACATATTCTGTACCACAACTTCCATGGGCAAATAAGTTAGCTCTTTCTACAAAGACAATTTTTTGTTCATTGTTATAATAAATGAGAATGTGCTGATGGCATTTACCATTAACTGCCATGGATATTGACCCACCCTCTCCTTAACTACTCTGTATGGCCTCCCTGAGCCTGTTTTGATGAGGTACCATCCTTGGGCATGTCCTCAAGAGACCCAGTTTGGTAAGGTTCCTGCTAAGTCAGTTTATACAGAATCCACCCTATCTCTGATATTTCCTTTTAGCAATTTCCAAGCACCGACCACACCCTGCTCCTTGGCTATACACCCCTAGCTTTCCTTGCATTCAGAGTAGAGCCCAAGCTCCCTCCCATACTGCAAAACCCCATTGCTGTGGTCCTTACACCTATGGTGGCAATCCAGAATGAAGCCTGTTTTCCAAGTGTCATGAAGATAACATCATGCTTTGTGAAGTACATAAATATGTGGTCAAAATTTGGGAAACTGTGGAAAATTTGGCAACATGGAAAGAGCACATGACTTTATTGGAATGTAAGCGATGCTCTCCATGATACAGGATGTATGATGTTGGCGGAATCATACTCTCCCTTTATGCTTCCAGGGCTTGGCTGATTTTCTGTAGACCCCTTTGAGTTATGCCATGAAGACTGAAAGGATTAATTGAATTTGTCTTGGACTTACTCAAAACATTCCTAGGTTAGAGCCTGTCCGTAAGCTACCCACTCCTCTATCAAAGGAATCAGCGTACCTGCTAGATGTTGAATATCAAGAATCAGTAATTAATCCAAGTCCATATTATAATGGACAACACACGAGTGACCCTGGTGTAAACTTATTGACATGTGCCCATCACTATAGTACCACATGGAGCACTCTCTCTACCCTAAAAAATGTTTTTGTATTTTTATTTCTTATATCTCCCTAAAATACAGTAAGCAGCTATTTTGAAAGGAAAAAATTCAACAAAAACATGCAATTTGAGAGGAGACAACAGTAAGAAAAACAGTAATATGGAAAGGAGATGGTAGATTAATAACTGATTCAGTAGATCCTAAAAAGCCAAATGACATTAGGAAAGGCCTAGAAGCCATCGTATTTTTGTTGAAGAACTCCTGATTCCCTGGAAGTTGGTAAGAAGCCTGGGCTATAAGCAGAAAGATCTGGTGAAAATTTGGAAAGCAGTTAGCTGGCCCTCCCCTTCCTTAGTTCATCATGCCAGGTTCTGTCCTCTCTTTCAGCAGAAAAACAGATAATTATCTTATGGACAAGGCAAATTCTAGGAACCCTAGAGTTTGTTTCAGGACTAGCTGGGGGTTGTACATTCATCTTGAAAGTAGAGGACTTAAGTAAATGTTTATACATAAGAAGGTAAGTCTCACAATCTTCTCCCTCTAATCAAATCCTAAAACTTAATCCTCATATTTTTAAATCATTACTTTAAGAGTAGTGGAGCCTTTTATTCACATCAAAATGATACCATATTGTGAGGGGACAGACAACAAAATGAAAAGTCTCAGCATTTACCTTATTTAATTTAATTCCATATGTAAGACAGTTTTCATTCAGTACAACTCAATATACCCATCTGCATCCATTTTCATGATTGCTCTAAATTATTTTACAAGCATTCCAAAGAAATAACTTCTTTGTAACTGCTGGAATTTGGAAGCAGTTTCCAAAGAGTCAAAAAAGCTCTTGGGTTTTGAAGGAGTTCTAAGTGATCTCAGTGAGGGCTTGTAAATAACCTTAGTGGGTGTCCAGGAATGCCTTGGGTAATCAAGTGTGCAGAAATCTTGAGTGTTGTCTGGAATTCTTTTAGCTTGACAGCAACTCCACAGCAAAGCTGTGTCTATAAAGATTCTCAACAGGGACAGCCAGTGACAGTGCCCACTTTTACTGTTTTTTCAGAGGTGGATGGAGTAATGAGGATCATTATTCTCTGATCTAATTGCCGGTCAACAAGGAAAATGTGGTCATGACATTATACACAATTGTCTGTCTAAGATGGAACTAGCTCCATGTTTGAGCAATAAAGTCACAGAATGAATGGATGCCTTAGTTTTTAAAGATCAATCCCAACATGCAACTTATAATTTATAGCTACTTAAACTACTAATTCATGAGGATATTCAATTTGTAGGGTTTGACTTCAAAACGAGAGTACCAGGCACCTGGGTGGCTCAGTGGTTTAAGCCTCTGCCTTCAGCTCAGGGCATGATCTCGGGGTCCTGGGATGGAGCCCCGCATCGGGCTCTCTGCTCAGCAAGGAGCCTGCTTCTCCCTCTCTCTCTGCCTCTCTGCCTACTTGTGATCCCTCTCTCTCTGTCCAATAAATAAATAAAATTTAAAAACAAACAAACAAACAAAAAAACAAGAGTACCAATCTGGTGGTCCAGTGTAATCCAGTGTAATCCCATGTTTGTGGTATAAACATTTTTTTTTCCCCAAACAATTGACTTAGGACAAAAAGAAAGGGCAGAAATGATGTACATCATTAGACAGCATCAGTATGGAAAGCTGTATGGATGAACCTGACTTTTCACCTGTGACTGGGAGGGAAGTCCCGCATCTCCTCTCCATCCTATTTCCATCACAGTGAGAGATCTTAAATTTGTCTTGCAGGTGTAGACGTTGGCTGTAAAGACAATTACCTTAGTGTCTGAAAACAGCACTGGAACATACCCACTTGAATACTGAGGTGCGTGTGTGTGTGTGGTGTGTGCGTGCACACACACGTGTGGTGGGCATTGTTTGCTTTTTGAATTAGCTGCAAAAATGCTCCGTCTGCCCACTTTCAAGCAGCACTCTGGAAGACTGTGTATTCCAAAGATGATCAGGACCACAACTCAAGCCCCTTATGTTCTTCTGCAATATAATCCTGGCCCCTCTCTGCCTTTTGAATCTGGGCAGGTCCTGTGATCCAAAGAGAGTGATGGAAGTGGTCCTGTGCTCAATATAGGGACAGTCCTCTGGACTCTCCTGGACATTTCTTCTTATTCCTGCTTCACACCTGCTCTTCACTTGTGTTCTCCTAAAATCAGCCATCATGATGATGACATTCCCAGATGACTTCTCAGCTGATAGGCAGCTCCAACTCATTTCGATGTGAGTGACCTTCTTGCATGTCCAGCGTCATCCAGCCCAAACCACTTCTGAGTATAAATGCAAGACAGACTTTAAGCATGAACCACCTAGCTCGTCCCAGCTTAGCCACAGAAACATGAAAGATGTCTCATCGTTGTCTTAACACATTAGGTCTGGCACCATTTGTAACATACCATAAACCAGAACAACTACTGAGAAGGTCATCTCACATTTTGGAACGTCTCCATAAATTTGGATAGAACCTTCACATTCTAAGTTATGCCTTTCCAAGGTAGAGTCCAAAACACGTATTTCTTAGTTCACTTTTGGTTAGGATACAGGTTTGTGACCTAGGGTTATGTGGACCCACAGGCCTCAGTGCAGACATGAGCAACTTTAGGAAAAAGGCTCCATGGGGAGATTCTACTCTCTAGTAGGAATGGCAGCTGTGGACACGCTAAAGATTTCAAAGGCAGGCTGATGATGCCATATGGCTTTGGGAATGAGGATGGTTTGCAAGTTCAGCCACACCAGTAGGACACAGCAATAAGCCAGTTTGGTGTTACGGTTTTGAGCATTATCCCTGCCATTTTATCATTAAGTATAAATCTTTGGCCATCCTAACAATTCTATCATTCACTTGGGAATCATTGGGAAATTTATTTTCCACCTAAACCATTTAGAGTGAATTCCATTTTTCTGAAGTTAGAGGAAAGCGTGCATGCATGACTCAAATGGGCAACTTGAAGAGAGTGAGTGTGCCCCAAGGCTTCCTCTGGTCGCCGACAGCACAGTTAACATAAGCTCAGTTGAAAGAAGCTGTTGGATCAGTTGGGCCTGGAGATGACAGAAGCAATGTGGCCTGCCAGTGTCCTTACATGACACTCAGGCTTCCCCAGATGGCTGCAGAGAAGACAATGTCAAATGGCTACGTGAGTGCAGCGCACCGTGACTAATCCGGGGGTTCTCGATGCGTGGCTGCTCGAAGAGCTCAGCAGCAGCACCTCACAGTGTGTGAAACAAATTCTCAAGTCCCATCCAGACCTCCTGACCCTCCTGAACGGAAGCCCAACAGTCTGCTTTGTCTTGTTTGTAACCAGCCCACCAGGTGATTTTGACGCACGCTTAATTTTAACAACCCCGTTATATGGATACTTTTCTTATGCCCTCTTTAAAGGAAAAACAAAATCTGTGAGTCCAATGTGGCTCATTCTGGAAGAATCAATGCAGAATGAAGCACAGGGTGTTACTTCACCTGTGTTCTCACAGACTCATCCATCACAGCCCCTCGGAGGTCACTGACGATATTTCAACAACCTAATTTGCAAATGTCTAACTCCTTGTCCGGTAAATTAAGTGGGTTAAGTGCACTCTCAGGAATCCTCCACCTGTCTTGGGTTTCTTTTTCTCTATAGCCAGTTAATCTACTAGTTTTGGTTCAGAGTATGTCGATCCCAGAGTACAACTTGGAAGCTGCTTTTATAATCTTTGTGAATTTATGAGCTCTCCTTTTACACTTAATAGTCTATAAATATTTCTGCTTCATAACAGAGCCTGTTTAGTCATGTTACAGCTAATCACAATTTTCTTTTTTTCTGTAAAGGTTATTTCCTTTTCCTCACGGGCAGCAAATGAATCAAAGTCACATGCTTTCCCACCGAAGTCTTTCAGTGCTCCCTGCCCGGGTCAAGTTCAGCATTTCAAGCACTCAGCTCTGCCACTCCCAAACTACGTGACCTTCCAAGTCCCAGTTGTCACTCACGTGTGGACTCTAAAACCCAAACAAATGAGCAGACCGACGAAGAGCAGAATCAGACATAGAAACACGGAGAACATGTTGTAGTAGGGTCGTACGGTGACAGACGGTACCCCAGGAAATCATCTCTACGTGTGTGCTTCCGTACATATACATGCATGTGCGGCAGCCACAGAGATGCCGAGTCACTGTTTGCACACCTGAAATGAACGCGACACCGTGAGTCAACTCTACTTGAATAAAAAAAAAAATTAAAAATCGGTTAATACGTAAATAGGGTCTTTGTGTTCCTCACACAGGGACTTGTGACGTTCATATTAAACAGTCTATCCGAAAAACATTTGTAAATAAAAGAGCTCTACATAAGGCACAGACACTTAATCAATAAGACTCTAAAATGTAGATTTAATCGACAGGAATCTAAAACATAGATTGTTTAATCAATACGATTAGATAACTTAATACAGGCAAAAATTCCTTTTGAATGTGAAAAAGTATTCTGAATAATGGCTCAGTTGGTTAAGCGGCTGCCTTCGGCTCAGGTCATGATCCCGGCATCCTGGGATCGAGTCCCGCATCGGGCTCCTTGCTCGGCAGGGAGCCTGCTTCTCCCTCTGCCTCTGCCTGCCACTCTGTCTGCCTGTGCTCTCTCTCTCTCTCTCTCTGACAAATAAATAAATAAAATCTTAGACATAGTAAGTATTCTGCCTAGAGGCACAGCAATTGAGAAAATCTGAATTCAGAGAAAAGTCCAGGAATAAAGATTTTAGGCAATATAATTTTTAAGATTTTAGGTGCTGGTTGGTGGGTGAGGTCCTTTTGATCATGCCTGTCAGAAAAATACAACTACTAGAGTTAGTAAAATAACTAGCATCGCTAGCGTTATTTAGAAATTGAGGGTAGGGGCCCCGGGTGGCTCAGCTGGTTAAGGGTTCGACTCTTGGTTTGGGCTCAGGGATCATGGGAACAAGCCCTGTGTTAGACTCTGTGCTCAGAGGGGTGTCTGCTTGAGTTTCCCCCTTGCCCTGTCCCCCTCCTCCATGCACATGCATGTGCTCTCTCTCTCTCACATATAAATAAATAAATCTTTTTTAATTTTTATTTATTTTTTTAAAGATTTTATTTATTTATTTGTTAGAGCTAGAGTGAGAGCGAGCACAGGCAGACAGAGAGGCAGGCAGAGGCAGAGGGAGAAGCAGGCTCCCTGCCGAGCAAGGAGCCCAATGTGGGACTCGATCCCAGGACGCCGGGATCATGACCTGAGCCGAAGGCAGCTGCTTAACCAACTGAGCCACCCAGGCGTCCCACTAAATCTTTAAACAAATAAATTGAGAGTAGACAAACATGTCCATTCAAGTCGGGCAGGTGTAGCTTCAAATCCTGTCTCTGTTCCTACTACTTGTTTGTGATTTGGGGAGTACATAGCAACTTTTCTGCACCCAAGTTGTTTTTTTTTTTTTAAGATTTTTATTTATTTATTTGAGACAGACAGAGAGAGAGCGCGCGCATGAGCAGGTGTTGGGGAGGGGCAGAGGGAGAGGAGGGGAGGGAATCTCAAGCAGACTCCCCACTGAGCGCGGAGCCCTGGCTGGATCCCAAAACCCCGAGACCATGGCCTGAGCTGAAACCAAGAGTCACTTAACTGACTCAGCCACCCAGTGCTCCCCCTCCCCGCCCACAAGTTTTGATCTTTTGAAAGTGAGAAAAATACTATCTAGTCACCAGAGCCTGGCAAATGCAGTGTACGAAAGGTCCACGTATCACACCTTTGCAATAAATCGAGCACAGCCTCTGTTCCCGGAGATGGTGGAGAACGGGCTCATCAACTCCTCTAAATGGGATGCGCTGAGCTTACTGGGCCCACGTTTGCACGCGTGGCCATCGATGCCGCAGTGGCCCAGTCCATCAGTCATAAGACAGCTCCGCCTCTCTCTGGATTCAATTACTTTTGTCTCTGGTCTCCCTTCCCATCTCCTCACTAAATGCACCGGTTGCTTCTTCATCACAATCCTCTCAGTTCCGAGATACAGAAACCTTACTCACTTTGGCTTGCAAAGGAAAAAAGAAAAAACGAAATGCCGGAATAGAGGCATCCCTTCCTCTCCATCTTTGTTTCATGTCCTCGCCTTCTTTCCTTGGTGTAGATTTACTCCCGGCAGGTTCTGCCCCCACTGCGCTCAGCAGCCCCGAGCCCACATGCCATCAGCTCGCAACCTGAGTGGAAAGGAAGATCTTTCTCCTTAGGTCCAGTGAAACTATGTGTCTCTCTCATGGCTTCAAAATGACCTTCTACATGTACGGTCAACCTCTGTGTCTTGTGTGTGGGCCAGTGGTTCCCTTCTGGAACTGGCGGGCAGTGGGCAAATGCATGCGGAGGACGCAGGCTGGGAAGTAGGAGAGGGTGGGTTCCAAAGGCGGCTGCCTGCCTTCGCACACACGGAGGGAATAACTCATGGCCCGCAGCACAGCAGCCAGCCGGTGAGTTAGGAGTCCCAGGTGCTGCCTGCACTGATAAATAAGTAATGGCCAGAGCCATTCTGAGTGACAGCGCTCCTGTGCAGACACTATAAATCTGAATAGAATAAGCCATCCTTTGGTGAGAGGACAGAAGAATCCATCCTCCCTCACCTCACCTACTCAGGGAGAGCAGCAGCCTCTGGACTGCTCTTTCCGTGATGGCATTCTGAAGAGCAGCTCCTGGAAGCACGGATGAGGTCGTACAAACATAGAAGGGGGCACGCAGAAGCCAACTCAACATGGCCCTCCTCGCCGCAGATGTCAATAATATCCCTGCCATTTGGGCTAACCTTTTAAACAGGTTCTTCTTAATAATACAGTCAATGAAATTTTAAGTTGTTGTTTTGTTTTTTTTTTTAAATTCAACACACAAAGGAGGAAGTGGATGCAACCTCTATGGGAGAAGGAGTTGGTAAAATACTAAGATTCAAAGCTAATTTCTTCTGAGACCTTACCATGAATACCACTCCGAAATTATAATGGGATTAAATAACATTACTTAGAGAAAAGATCTCCCTCAGGCCTGGAAAGTGGAAGGAGCTCGAATATTAACCCTCCCTTCTTTGCGTCCCCAACTGTTTTTGACATTAAGGAAATACGGAAAAATGAGAGTTCTCACGACTTTAACAGCAGTGTTTATAAGGAGACTGTGTGACAACCGGAAGCTACCATTTTTTCCCCTATGTTGAGTTTTTAATTGCTAAATTAACAATAAAATAGTCCTGCCGATTCACAATGCTGAAAGTCAGATAAATAGAAGCCAACAGCCTCAAGTAGTAGTGGGATCTGTATATCTGTATTGATCAGGACAGCTGTTTAAGCTGTCCTCAGGTCAAGCTGCTTCCTTAATTCTGCTCTGCATGACCTTGGCACCTTCCTCTTCCCAGAAGCCTGAGCACCACTCTGCTCCATGGCGCTGCCTGATTACGGCAGAGGGAGAAACAGACTCCAGGAGACTCACTCCTTTGGATGACCAGGTGGCTGCTGTTTCGGCAGCAAAGGATGGAAGAGTATTATACAGAAAGATCCTCTTTCCTTCCCATTATTAACCTTGCTTTTTTGCTAATGCTCCCTGGCATAAAATTCTCAGGTTACTTAATGATAAATTACCCTGCTTCACCTGGTCAGACCAAACCCCAAATAACATCTGGGAACATGTATCACAGTAAATCAACGGCATATGCTGGACCTCTTCAGCCAAGAACAAGCAGGACGTGACAGCAATCCCTCTAGGACCACCAGAGAATACATCACTAACCCCCCATTTTGCAGAAATGCCAATTTAAGAGGAGATGAGTTACAGATAAAAGACAGGGTGAGAGAAATCGTGGTGTTCTCTCTTTCTAGACTAGAATAGAAAGACTTCTCTTTGGCCATTCCTTTGGCTTGGAAGTCTACCATTCAGGAAAATCAAGCAGAGAAATATGGATTAATGGGAAGAAGGGGAAGGACAAGGACCATTCATTTCTCATCTTCTGGAGGCTTTGTAGAAGGATATGTGGAGATGTTTGCGGTCTGGGTATGCAAAGCAGGGTGGGACTCAGGCAAGGGAACTGCTGCAGACATTTAAGCTGGATAAAAAGAAAAGTCATGTGCCCAACATCCTCCATGTACGAGGCTGATCTGTTAGACAGCAATATGGGGTCCATAGCGGGAAAGAGGTCACAGACCCCGAATCCAAAATGAATCACTGCAAATCACTCAACACTTCACACTCATTTATAATCTTTACAATACTGTTTCAAATTTCAGTAAAAACAGTGAAAATATATGTATCTCCTGCTTTTATGGACATGTCTTATAATGACTGCAGAAGCAATAGCACCTTAGATCCATGAAGATCTTAGGTAGGAGAGGAGCAATATTTCTGACATTGGAAGGGACCCTGTCAATATTTTGGATACTCATTTTTCAAGTTAAAAAAAAACCACATGGTAATAAATCTAGTGGCACAGTAAAAAATGCTAGCTTCTTACAGGTAATATATAGAAAACAAATGGTTATCAATGACTACTTATATTCCTAGTCCCCTATATTTGTACTAAGAAATCACAATTTAAAATCATGTTACACAGACCATCTTACTTTAATACACAATTTGTATAAAACATTTGTGAGTAAGTAGAGCACATAGAAATATGTTCATCTTTAAAAATATAGAAATGTATCATTGTAAATTTTTCATGGGTATCTATACAGTAGTTAGCAATGGTATATTCCAATGACTTGTGACTTCTAACCCAATCTACACTTCTGGTAAAGACTTTAGTAAGTCTTTTTAAAAATAAGTTTATGGTCACCGGTAAAGCATTTGCCTTTAGCTCAGGTTCTGATCTCAGGGTTCTGGGAACGAGCCCCATGTTGGGCTCCCTGCTCGGGGGGAGTTTGCTTCTCCCCTCTACTCTCTGCCCCTCCCCCCTGTTCCTGTGCTCTCTCTCATATAAATAAATAAAATCTTTTTTTAAAAGTATGTTTATGATATGTTAAAAATACTAAGCTAGAGAAAGCACACAGGAAGTATGACATACGACCAGTGAAGGTAAGTGGACATGAAGAACACCTTCATTTGTGCACAACAGAGCCTGAGACAAGGAGCTGGCTGTACACAGTTTCTTCTTGAGGGAGCATACATGAGGGAGTAGAAAAAAGGGAATTCAGAAAAGGCAGTATATGTAAGCATTGCCAGTCCCAGGAGGATTTTATTATGGGCACTGAAAGATGATCTAAAATGTATATTAATGTACACACACACACATGGACTTAGAACCAAAACCAAAACTCAAAGCAAGCTTAAAAAAAAAAAAAAAAGAATGAAACACAGCTAGAGTTCTCATACTATCTAACTTCAAGATTTACTCTAGAACTACAGAAATGAAGACAGAGGGAAGTTGGCACAGGAAGTAACAAACAGATTTATGGACTAGGACCAAGCACCCAGAAATAGACCCATACATGCAATTTTTGATGAAAATGCCAAATATAACCTTACAGAGAAAGGAAATCTTTTTAACAAATGATGCTGGATTACCTGGATATCCACAAAAAAAAAAAAAAA
>RCUC01074072.1:0-16464 GCA_003697995.1 Taxidea taxus jeffersonii
CTGGTGAGGGACTTGGATTATTTTCCAGCAAACTGGTAAATGTGGCAATGTAATCAGATGATTTTCCTTGAGAGTCAAGGGGATACAGAAATGTGACCTGTGCTTCAGAAGCAAGCAGCAAGGCTCCTAATGAGGCTTCTTGGGCCTATTTATAGTTGGAAATGCCAATAAATTTTATACTTTTCTTCCTTTGACCCTATACATTGGTACATGAAGTTTTCTGAGAGGCTCCTGCTACACTGGATAATACTCTTGTATTCTCATCCAGTTCTGAGGAGTCAGATAGAGGAAGATCACAGGCCAGCTTTATTGATAAAACCGTATTGAAGGTATACAGCTTAGACTATGGGCCAGTAGGCTTTCCAGAACATTATTTCTAGTCCCAGCTGGCTTCAGGCCCCTGCTAACAAGGGGCAGTACCTGCTGTGCTTAAAAGCTTCCTCTTGGAGAAAATCAGAATGTGTAGGTAGCCTGCAGAAATAAGGGGGAACACAGTCAATGTGATTCTGAGCTGAATTGTGTTAGGGTTTTCTGTTCTATCATTTTCAGTGACAAATAAATAATTCCTTCCCCCTCATTCAATAATCTTCTCAATTACATTGACCTGTTTACTTCCTAGATAGTCTCTTACTACTTCCATTAGCCTCCATCTTCCTTGCTGTTCCTCCATATTAGGGTCCTAAGGGCATAAAAACAAGTGTCTACCCTGACTGTAATGTTAGCAGAATTCTTGACTACAGTGAAACATGGCTCACCCGAAAACTGAGGTCTTATCAACCATTTACTATGTGCAATAGGACATTCTGTACTTACTGAAGAAGGACCTTAGTTCTGCCCAGCTGGTGCTCCCTGCCAAGGGATGAGGGAGAAGTACCCTATTTACAGGTACAGTCCTTCTTAGGCTCTTTAGTTTTTATAAGAGAATGAAAAAAGATGTAAGAAGAGAATGCTTCCCCTTGGTCGGTTGTTAGAGGATAGAGAGGATATAGTATAGGATATAGTACTCCAGGTCCCTGCCAGAGACAATACTTTGAACTGTTATTCAGTTCTTATTGAAAGCTCAATTGCAAGAAATAAAACTCTTAGAGGATTGTTGGAAGGCTATCAATTCCTCCAGCAGGCCAAAATTTATCCCCAAATCAAGCCAGACCATCAAGAACCCATGTACATGGACTACATTTATTTTTTAAAGATTTTATTTATTTATTTGACAGAGAGAGAGAGAGAGATCACAAGTAGGCAAAGAGGCAGGCAGAGAGAGAGGGGGAAGCAGGCTCCCCGCTGAGCAGAGAGCCCGATTCAGGGCTCTACCCCAGGACCCTGAGATCATGACCTGAGCCGGAGGCAGAGGCTTAAACTGCTGAGCCACCCAGGCGCCCTGGACTACATTTTTTTGATCTCTTGTAAACTACTTTTACTGAATGGGACTTTGGGGTGAATCAGTGATGCTATAAGAAGCCATATGAAAGCTGTCTTTTGTACTTCTGGAAGGAGCATCAATGAAGCTATGGTCAGCTATATTACACCATGTCCTTTGTGAAGATCCAGAGGAGAATTTTTTTCAGATCTAGATAGTAGCTAACTCTAACTTTCTCTTAAACAAATTGAATTTGAATAATTTTATGTTCATTGTGATTTTGTAATCAGTAATGTTTTCCTTTTGGGTTTGGCTGTCACGACACTTAGAAGTGAACCTGGGACATTTAATCTTTGTATATGACAATTTTGACATCTCCTTTTTGGGTATATTTGATTTGCTTATAGTTTTAGGTACTATTCTATCCTTGTTTTCTTCTTTGCTTTGATCTTTACCTACTTTCTTTATTTACCAAATGATCTTATATTTTGTAAGCTTCTTCAAACTCTTAGTAAGGATGAGTTAGAGTATCAGTAAATTAGTTAACTAAAAAAGTAAATACGGAGTTATATCTTCTTCACAGAGGAGAACATTCTTAACACTTGTCCATATGGTAATTTCTTGCCTTGTTTTCTGAGGTCCATTTCTTTTTATTTTTTATTTATTTGTTTATTTGTTTTTTTAAGATTTTTAAAAATTTAATTAACATATAATATTAGTTTCAAGGGTAGAGTTCGGTGATTCATCAGTCTTATGTAATATCCAGTGCTCATTATATCACGTGACCTCCTTAATGTCCATCACCCACTTACCCCATTCCTCCCCCAACCTCCCCTTCAATAATCCTCCATTTGTTTCCTATGATTAAGAGTCTCTTATGGTTTCTCTCCCTCTCTGATTTCATCTTGTTTTATTTTTTCCTCTTTTTCCCTATGATCCTCTGTTTTGTTTCTTAAATTTCACATATAAGCGAGATCCTGTGATAATTGTTTTTCTCTGACTGACTTATTTTGCTTAGCACAATACCCTTTAGTTCCATCTACATCATTGCAAATGGCGAGATTTCAACTTTTGATGGCTGAGTAGTATTCCATTGCATATATATACCACATCTTCTTTATCCATTCATCTGTCAACAGACATCTGGGTCTTTCCATGGTCTGGCTATTGTGGATAATACTGCTATAAAGATTGGAATGCATGTGCCCCTTTGGATCACTACATTTTTATCTTTGGGATAAATACCCAGTAGTGCAATTACTGGGTGTTAGGGTAGTTCTATTTTCAACTTTCTGAGGAACCTCCCTTCAGTTTCCCAGAATGGCTCCATCAGTTCACATTCCTGTGAATAGTGTAATATGGTTCCCTTTCCCGTATCCTCACCAACATCTGTCTTTTCCTGACTTGTTAATTCTGACTGGTGTGAGGTGGTATCTCATTGTGGTTTTGATTTGTATTTCCATGATGCTGAGTGATGTTGATCTTTTTTTCATATGTCTGTTGGTCATTTGTATGTCTTCTTTGGAGAAATTTCTATTCATGTCTTCTGCCCATTTTTTGATTGGATCATTTGTTCTTTGGGTGTTGAGTTTGATAAGTTTTTTTTAATAGATTTTGGATACTAGCCATTATCTACCCATGACTCTCATACCTCTGAAATGGCCTGCTTTGAAGCTTATTTGGTTCACTCAAAGATTAGAACTGCTTCTGATGCTTTTTACTACATCACAGCAGAATATCAGTTATTCAGTGGGATGATTCTCTTCTGTCTGTGAACTGTGAGGAACAGTTGCTATGAAGATGGGGGTGGAGAGGCATGTAATGAAGGGAGATCAGGCTAGTCATCAGCCTTGCATCAGAGATAATGGGATGATGGGAAGCTACAGGTCTATGCAGAATATCTTTCAATTTAATATGGCTCCAAAACATTTGTGTAATAAATATTTTACTATGCCTTGAAGAGGCATTATTGTCAAGGTTGTAGAAAGTCATCTCTAAGAAAAGCAAGGTATATTAACATCCTGTGTTAAGTTACAAATATCATTTTGAACTCATGAGTTCACAAAGAAATATCTTTTTCAGTTCTGTCATCTCCAAAAGTAGCCCAGGAGAAGAAGCAGCCCTTTTGGCCACTACTGATTCTCATATACACTCCTGGCTTGCCAAGTATTGACCCCTAGCAGGAGCCAAAGTTTCCTGGAGGGAAAGTGATTACATTTCTTGGTATAGGAAAATTCGAGAATAGTCTATAGTTGATGGGAAAAAGTACTTTCAAAGATGTCAGATGGCACTGAAAGGACAAAGGAACAGGTTACACAACACTGTAACAATTTGAACATCAAGAAATCAGGGGGATGTTTATATATATATATATATATTTTTTTTTTTTGTCGTTGTTTGTTTGTTTCTTCTTCTTCAGTTTCTCCTATTAACTATTATATATGTTCTTACAGCCTCTTAGAGATGTTTTTAAAAATTCATTTTTCAAATAGCCCGGAGAAATATCATAGAAACTACCAAGAACGGGAATAAAAGGCGCCTGGGTGGCTCAGTTGGTTGAGTAACTGCCTTCGGCTCAGGTCATGATCTTAGGGTCCTGGGATCGAGCCCCGTATCGGGCTCTCTGCTCAGCTGGGAGCCTGCTTCCCCCCACTCTCTCTGCCTGCCTCTCTGCCTACTTGTGCTCTCTTCCTCTCTGTCAAATAAATAAATAAAATCTTTTAAAAAAAAAAGAACAGGAATAAATTGGTCAGTATCTACTGCCTCACATAGCATGGGAAGAGGGTCCAAGATTTAATTGGCACAAGGATAACCCATAGTAACGAAGTTGAGAGAGAGGTTAACAGTATGGGGGCAAGATTTTCAATTGTCCAGATGTCCTATGGAGGAAAGGTAATTGTACTGACTTAATCTCTCATCTCCTAGGAAACAGACGCTTGGTGGCCTTACTAATCATAATAATATAGTAATTAGGAATATAAGCTTTTCTAATGATGCTAACCAGCCAGGTCACCATAGTGTAATGATGGGACAAAGTTCATGCTAACCAAGTGAAACTCAAGGAGCACAATACATTTTTTCAAGGGGAGACACTAAAAACTGTGTGAAAAGTGTGATCTTAGAGCCTTAGTGACAATATAAAGGAAGTTGAATTCCTAAAAGAACTTAACCAGATTCCATGTCAGACAGGAAACAAAACACAAAACAAAACAAAACACAACTCTCCCCCCCTCCAGCCAATACAAGAAAACCCCAAAAGATAAATTATGCAGAAATTGCAAACTCAGCTGACTAATCTGACATTTTTTTGAAGAGGGAGAGAGAGTGGATTTGGTATCATTACTCAATGCAAGGCTAGGAAGATACAGAATTTAAATTAATATATTAGCACTAAAAGTAGTTTAAGTTAAATAAAAAGTTCTGTAATAGAACTTTTAGTAATAGTAATAAAATAGTTCTGTAAAATAGCTCTGCTATTTTGTCCGGGTTTTGCCTACTTCTCAAATGTTTAAAACATTTATGAGAGCATGACATTTTAGAAAAAATTCAATGTTTGAATTCTTAGGAAAATCCAATTTAAATTATAGGCATTTGTGTATTATGTATGTATGTAGGCTCCATGCCTAACACAGGGCTTGAACTCACAACGCTGAGGTCAAGACCTGAGATCAAGATCAGATGCTCTACCAGCTGAGCCACACAAATGCCCCAGGGATTTATTTATTATTTGTGTAACTAAATTGTAAATTTTGAGGACTACTGATTCCTTAATCATTCCTTAAGAGTTCTTAATCTTAAAGGGATATTAACTATTTTATAGATCTATAGACGGTGTATATAGTACATGAAACAAGAGCTGAAGTGGAAGTTCATCTCCATGAATAAGTACCAGGAAAAGAAATCTCTTTTTATGACAGTTACTGCTCTCAAGTTTCTCTCAAATTTATTAAAGCTTGTAAGAGTAGTCTGCAAGTAATTATGTGGAGTTTAGCTGTGGTGAAAAAACATGGAATTTGAGGCTCAAGGCAGGCGTGATTGACACTGATAGGAGGCAAATTTGTGCTGACTGTTCTTTTAGGCAGCTGGACCTATGGTTACAGAAACTTGCATTTGGAGAGAAACCTAAGATTGAGAGGATTAAGTGAGGATCCTGACATTAGAGAAATTTTTGAGATTTGACCAAATCCCCAGCTTGCTGGGCAGAAATGAGGCTTGAGTTTAGGGTTTCCTGCCTGAGAGTCCAGGGCTCTGTTGATTCTGCCAGCCCTGCTTGAAACTGTGTCAGGGGATGTGGGCCCATATGAAACATATGCATAGTAGGTGGCCAATAAACAGTATTAGCAATGATAAAAATAGAAATGACATAGCAGCAATAATATATCTACTCACAAGAAGCTTATAGTTATGTTGCACAGAGGAATGAAGCAGCTTATCAAGCAGAACAAAGTCATTGTGAAAACAAAGCTCTAATGTATATCAGAAAAAGGTAGAAGGAAAAGAGCATGTCTGCTCTCTCACATTACTCAAAAAGAGACAATCTAACAAAAAAAAAGGGGACAAAGCATAGAAGCAGACAATTCACAGAATAAGATAACCAAATTGACAATAAGCATATGAAAGTGATGGAAATAAAAATAAAACTAGTAGTGATGGAAATAAAAATAAAACAAATTATCATGTCTCATTTACCAGATTGATAAATTTTAGAGTATTTATTCATTGTGGGCAAAGATAGGAAGAAATTAGTCTTGTAATTTGGGTTGGAATGGGCTATGGTAAAGATTTTTGAGGGGCTGATTTCTTTTTCTTTTTTTAAAGATTTTGTTGATTTATTTGACAGACAGATCACAAGTAGGCAGAGAGATAGGCAGAGAGAGAGGAAGGGAAGCAGGTTCCCCGCTGAGCAGAGAGCCCAATGCAGGGCTGGATCCCAGGACCCTGGGATCAGGACCAGGCCAAAGGCAGGGGCTTTAACCCACTGAGCCACCCAGGCGCCCTGGGGGCTGATTTCTTAATATCATTCAAAATTTAACTTGTATCAATGATTGACCCAGAATTCGAGTTCTGGAAATTGTAAAGAAATACTTGTTCATGATTACCAAGATGAAGATACCAGGGTGTTTAATGCCATATTATTTTATAGTACTGAAAAATTGACATTACATAGAGGTTCCTTAAAAAGCGAGATTTAATGCAATATAGTGCATCCACATTGTGGAATACTGTGTGGCAATTAAAAATTAAAATTTAAAAATATCTCCAAAGATAAGATATCCAAATGGGCAGACCACTGAGGCATTTTGTTAAGTGGCAAAATGCATGAAAAATATCTGTAATGATCCCACCATTGCAAAAAAAAATGTGAACATGTTTATATATAATTATGAATGCATAAATAAATAACTTGAAGGAAACCCTTAATTGCCATCAGTTGTTACCTTGGGAAAGAAGAATATATTTAGAAGTAGGGAAGTGGGTAGGGACAATGTTTCATTTTCACTCTTTTTTTTTTTTTTAATTTTGTTTATTTACTTGAGACAGAGAGCGAGAGCACATGAGAGGAGAGAGGTCAGCGGGAGAAGCAGACTTCCTGCTGAGCAGAGAGCCTGATGTGGGACTTGATCCTGGGACTCCAGGATCATGACCTGAGCTGAAGGCAGTTGCTTAACTAACTGAGTCACCCAGGTGCCCCATTTTTCACTCTTTAGTTCTATACTTATAACTCTACTGTATCTAAGTCTATGCTTATTGATGTCTACATTGATATATCATTATCTGTATTGTTTCAGTCTTTGACTTCATATAGTCCTGATCTAATACAAATTATCTTTTTTTATTATTATTAAAAAACCATTTTTAAGGCCTTGGCCTTCCAGCCCAGTCCTGGTTCCACTTTAAGAAAGTAATCACTCAAGGTAGAATGAAAGGAATGGCATGAAAAGGCTTGAAAGGAACAAATGGCCACTTCTTGGCCCTCGTTCCCTTCCTCCTTGTCCATCTTTCCAATAAAACTTGTAGAGGTAGAGAGCATCCTGCTGCACTTAATTGTGCTCATTAAACAATTTCCTAACATCTAGAGTGAAAATACACCTGGAATTATAACTCTAAGGTAGGGATGCTAATTTGAAATGTTTTTTTCTAATGTCTAGCTTCCCCTGCTTGGCAGACATCACCTGCGCCAGCGAGGCCCAGGGTGCTTGCTTGCTCTCTCTAGGTGGAATGGCAGTTTGTCTTAGGCTCTGCTTTGTCCTTGCTCAGTGGAATCACAAAGCAGACCTGGCCTCCTGCTGGGGCCAGACCTGCAGACCATGAACTCAAAGCCTGTACTTTGTGTATCAAATGCAATGGTTCTGCCAAAGGAATCTGCTGGGCGATGTTGGCCTTATTTCCCGGGAAAAATGATGAATCGCTTGTGTTGAGCACTTGCGGCAGCCTGTCTTGGCTCATGGCAGTAAGGGATTGGCGCTGGCCTGGCACCTGTATCTCTTGGGAAGCAAGTCATAGCTCCTACACAGGAAGGTTGCTCAGTGGATGGTCCAGAAAGGAGGATCCAGAAAGCGCCACTAGGCGCTTGGGACTGTCCCCTAGCTTTTCCATTGGTTCTTCATTTATTCAGCAAACACTGGCTTTCTCACTCTCTTCTGCCCATACAGTTCATCACCGGCACATATCAAAACCTACCATTTCTGTGATTTTCTCACACTGCCCTCTCCCTGGCCTGTTTTGACTTGTTGTCTGGCTTCTTTTCATTTTTCCTGGCTCTCTGCTCCCTTGGGCCAGCACCTTTGTTCCTGATGGTGATTGTTCCAGGACCTACTTGCTTTGAGAGACAGCCTAGACATAATTAGCCTGCTCTGACCCCCAGCTCTCCCTGGACTGTGATTTGCTTTTCGTTGTCTGCCTTTGTCTTGGCCCATAGAAATGAAATGGGCTTTGCTAACCTTTTAGGATTTTCTAGCTGGTGGAATGGACCAGATAATGCCATGACCAGGCACACTGTGCTGGGGACTGGGTTGTAGGAGGGGAGAACTAGGGCTGTAAAGATTCACTCATTCATTCATGAGAGATAACATTTAAAAACATATGAAATATATGGGCTATCAGATGTTGAGAAGCATTTTAAACAAAACATACATAAGGAGAATAAAGGGTATTGGGGTAGAAGTAGGGGTACCAATTTATTTTTTTATTTTTTATTTTTTTGAGTTGAATTGTCTTATTTATTTATTATTGTTATGTTAGCATACAGCACATTATTAGTTTCTGATGTAGTGTTCCATGATTCATTGTTTGGGTATAACACCCAGTGCTCCCTGCAATAGGTGTCCTTAATAGCCATCTCCAGGCTAATCTATCCCCTATCTCCCTCCCTTTTAAAACCCTCAGTTTATTTCTTGGAGTCCATAGTTTCTCATGGTTCATTGATTTCCCCTCCTACATTTTTCCCTTCCTCCTCCCAATGTCCTCCACGCTATTCATTATGTTCCACAAATAAGTAAAACCATGTGATAATTGACTTTTTCTACTTATTTCACTTAGCATAATCTCCTCCAATCCCATCCATCTTGGATGCAAAAGTTCAGTATTCACTCTTACACTATTCGTGGGAATGCAAGTTGGTGCATCCACTTTGGAAAACAGTGTGGAAATTCCTTAAGAAATTAAAAATAGAGCCACTCTATGACCCTGCAATTGCACTATTGGGTATTTACCCCAAAGATACAGATGTAGTGAAAAGAAGGCCATATGTACCCCAATATTCATAGCAGCAATGGCCACAATCGCCAAACTGTGGAAAGAGCCAAGATGCCCTTCAACAGACAAATGGATAAAGAAGATATGGTCCGTGTATACAATGGAATATTATGCCTCCATCAGAAATGCATACCCAACTTTTGTATCAACATGGACGGGACTGGAGGAGATTATGCTGAGTGAAATAAGTCAAGCAGAGAGAGTCAATTATCATATGGTCTCACTTACTTGTGGAGCATAAGGAATAACATGGAGGACATTAGGAGAAGGAGAGGAGAAGTGAGTTGGGGGAAATAGGAGGGGGAGATGAACCATGAGAGACTGTGGACTCTGAGAAACAAATGAGGGTTTTGGAGGGGAGGCGGGTGAGGGAGGTTGGATGAGCCTGGTGGTGGGTATTAAGGAGGGCATATATCGCATGGAGCACTGGGTGTGATGCATAAACAATGAATCTTGGAACATTGAAAAAATAAAATAAAGTTTAAATAAAAATATAGTTGGGTATTCATCCTTTCTGATGGTTTAGTAATATTCCATGGACCACATCTTTTTTATCCATTAATCTGTTGAAGGGCTTCTTGGCTCTTTCCACAGTTTGGCTATTGTGGACATTGCTGCTATGAACATTGGGTGCATGTGGCCCTTTTTTCACTACATCTGTATCTTTGGGGTAAATACCAGTAGGGCAATTGCTGGGTCATAGGGTAGCTCTATTTTTAATTTTTTGAGGAACCTCCACACTGTTTTCCAAAGTGGCTGTACCAGCTAGCATTCCCATCAATTGTGTAAGAGGGTTCCCTTTTCTCCACAACCTCTCCAACACTTGTTTCTTGTCTTGTTAATTTTTGCCATTTTAACTGGTGTAAGGTGGTATCTCAATGTGGTTTTGGTTTGAATTTCTCCGATGGCTAATGATGAACATTTTTTCATGTGTCTGTTAGCCATTTGTATGTCTTCTTTTGAGAAATGTCTGTTGACGTCTTCTGCCCATTTCTTGATTTGGTTATTTATTTCAACGTTCTTTATAGATCTTGGATATCAGCCCTTTGTGTGTAGTGTAATTTGTGAATATCTTCTCCCATTCGTGGGTTGCCTCTTTGTTTCATTGACTGTTTCCTTTGCTGTGCAGAAGCTTTTGATCTTGATGAAGTCCCAAAAGTTCGTTTTTGCTTTTGTTTCCCTTGGCTTGGAGACATGTCTTGAAAGAAGTTGTTGTGGTCAATGTTGAGGTGATTACTGCCTATGTTCTCTAGGATTTTGATGGATTCCTGTCTCACATTGAGGTCTTTCATCCATTTTTTTTAAAGATTTTTTTTATTTATTTGACACACACAGAGAGATCACAAGCAGGCAGAGAGGCAGGCAGAGGTGGGGGAGGGGGAGAAGCAGGTTCCCTGCTGAGCAGAGAGCCTGATGCGGGGCTCAATCCCAGGACCCTGAGATCATGACCTGAGCTGAAGGCAGAGGCTTTAACCCACTGAGCCACCCAGGCACCCCTCTTTCATCCATTTTAAGTTTATCTTTGTGTATGGTGTAGCAAATTGTTGCGTTTCATCCTTCTGTATAGCTGCCCAATTTTCCCAGCTCCATTTATTGAAGAGACTGTCTTTTTTCTTTTCTTTTTGTTTTTTTTAAAAGAATTTATTTATTTATTTGACAGACAGAGATCACAAGTAGGCAGAGAGGCAGGCAGAGGAGGGGAGGGGAAGCAGGTTCCCTGCTGAGCAGAGAGCTTGATGCGGAGCTCAATCCCAGGACCCTGGGATCATGACCTGAGCTGAAGGCAGAGGCTTTAACCCACTGAGCCACCCAGGCACCCCTGAGACTGTCTTTTTTCCATTGGATACTTTTTCTTGCTTTGTTGAGGATTATTTGACCATAGAGGTGAGGGTCCATATTGGGCTCTCTACTTTGTTCCATTGGTCTATGTGTCTGTTTTTGTGCCAGTACCATGCTATCTTAGTGATCACAATTTTGTAATATAGCTTTAAATTAGGCAACATGATACCCCCCCAGCTTTGTTTTTCTTTTTCAACATTTCTTTGGCAATTCGAGGTCTTTTCTGATTCCATACAAATTTTAAGATTGTTTGTTCCAGCACCTTAAAAAATGCCATTGGTACTTTGATTGGGATGGCACTGAAGGTACAGATTGCTCTGGGCAGCATAGACATTTTAACAATGTTTATTCTTCCCATCCATGAGCATGGAATGTTTTTCCATCTTTTTGTGTCTTCTTCAATGTCTTTCATGAGTGTTCTGTAGTTCCTAGAGCATAGATCTTTTATCTCTCTGGTTAGGTTTATTCCAAGGTATCTTATGGTTTTTGGTACTATTGTAAATGGGATTGATTATCTAATTTTTCTTTCTATAGTTACATTGTTAGTGCATAAGAAAGCAACTGATTTCTGTGCATTGATTTTGTATCCTGCCACATTACTGAATTGCTGTATGAGTTCTAGTAATTTGGGGGTGCAGTCTTTTTGGGTTTTCCATGTAAAGTATCATGTCATCTGTGAAGAGAGAGTTTGACTTCTTCTTTGCCAATTTGAATACGTTGTATTTCTTTTTATTGTCTGATTGCTTTTGCTAGGGCTTCTAGTACTATGGTAAAAGGGGTTGAGCAATTTGATAGGGAGTTCAGAGAATGCCTCACTCACCAGTGAGTCAACCCTGTGAATTGCTTGGGAGGGAGATACTCTAGACAAAGGAAAGAGCAAGAACAAAGGCTCTGAAGTGAGAGCCTGCCTGGAATTTTGGAGAAGAGCAAGAAAGGCAAGGTGGGAAATGAGAAGGGTGGAGAGTAGAGACCTCTCAACTGTAACACATATCCAGAGTCTGTGGCACTGTGTGATCCTTTGTGAGGGCTTCAGTTCTCACTGCCTGTTAGTTACTAGTGGGGAAGTTTCATGAATCGAGGTGGACATCCACTCAGCACACTACATTTGGATCTTCTCATTTGGAGGTGATGGAAAGACTGACTGAAAACAGCTGACTCTGTCTGAGGGTATTGGGGGTATTGGGGAAGAGCTGAGTCTGCACAGGTGAGGGGTTTTCCAGGCAGAGGGACTAGCATGAGCAAGGGCTAGTATGTGTGACATCATGATGTCTTCAGAGAAAGGAGAACAATTTGCTTTGGCTGGAGATGGCAGTGCAAGAGTAGACAGGCAGGAGGGACCTGAGAGGAAACTGGCGAGATGGGCAACACCTGTCCAGAGGGGTCTTACGTCATGCAGTAATGTGGTTTGGTTTAATCTGGCAATCATGGGAAGCCACAGCAGGTTTTCAAATAGGGACATGTGACAGTCACTGTGAAAATGAAAATAATTTTTACCCCAGTGCCTCAATTCCCATATCATCTAACAATGAGAAGGCTCAGGATCTGAAGAAAGTGAAGTGAAGTGGGCTTTAATTACTTCACCAGATTCTTATGAAGAATAAATGAGATAAGATACATGAAAGACCATTGCAGTCTGCAGAGTGCCCCTTATTGCCATCAACCCAAGAATGGGATGGATGGAGTTGGAAAAGGAGTGGACAGAATGCTCCAATGGAAGGATGCATGGCTCCGCAGTTGGACATCAGCTGGAATCTTGGCTCCACTGTGCACTGGCCATGTAACCTTGGACCAGATACTAGACCACTCAGAGCCTCAGTTTTCCTGACAGCAAATAGGTCAATTTTTACTTCCCTGGATTGATGTGTAGACTGGAAACATGGTGTATGACATGCCTAGCCCTGGGAATGGTCCAGAGGGGGAGCTTAATAACTGATAGCTGTTATTTTTTGAGAGTGATCATGGTGGACATATGATTAGATGGATACTTCTGCCAGCCCTTGTGTCTAGTGCTGTTAAGGCAGTGTTGCCAATGCTGATTGGATGTGCCATTTGAATCTGAGCTGATTCTTTAGTAGTAAGGATGAGTTTGTGTCAATCCTTTACCTTGCCTGGATCAGTTTGTGCCTATGGCATACTGTATGTCTGTGGTTGGGGGCATGATCTGGACATGTGAAGGAAGTAGAGCTAATGGGCCCCCAGGAGCACCAGGCTCATGGCCAGCACGATATATACACTAGGCTCTGTCCAGCTAAGCTAACTGGCTGCAGCCTGGCTTATGGCCATTGATTCAGCCCCCGGCCAAAGGGGAAATGGAGGCTGAAACATGGATTCATATAACTAGCTCATAATTTTCTGCTACTGAGGAGGAAAAGGCTTATTTTGTCTAGATTTAGCAGAACAATTGTCCATGTTGATTGAATTCTTCAAATAACTTCTCATCTCCCTGCTCTGTTTTGTTTCAGAGCACACAGCTTCATATTTAAAAGAGAGAAAAGGAGGGGAGGGATACTGTCCAGCTGCAATTTCTCATTTGGCAGGCACCCAGCCATTTTCTCAGGATTTGACAGAATGTGATCTCTCATTTAACTCACTTCCTAATACTGCCCCTGAGCAAGACTGAATTGAATGAGACCCTGGTGCAATCATTATCTTGGCTGAAGATTCACACCTACAGTTCTTCCTACAGATTGTTCACTTCAACCACAGTGGACTCTGAGAAAAACAATCAGAAAACAATGCACTTGCCAAGCTGAAGTCAGGTTCACTGCTGTTTCCAACTGGGCCACCTTGCTCCAGCCTTTTAATGATTTTAACAATTCTCCACAATCATTAGTCATTCATTCATTCAATAAATAATTAAGCATCTAGCATGGTGCAAATGCAAATAGTATAATCTATGATCTCTTCCCTCAGGGAACTTAAAATTTAGTGGGGAAGATGAGATGTACACAAATAGCTAGCCTCTAATATGGGAGCACAGAAGTGGATGACAGATAGTGAGAGTAGGGTAGGGTTTGAGAGCAGGGATGAGAACTTGTGCCAGGAATGATTTCATGGAGCGAGTGGAAAGGTTTGGGGTGGTGAGCTGAAGAGTGGGGTTCGCAGAGATGGAGATGAGGGTGGGGCAGGTGAGTACTCCAAGCTTGAATGGTGGGAGAAATAAGAATGGTGTGTTCTGTAATTACTTTTGGAACTGACTTGAAATAAATACCATTTGGAGTAATGCAACAGCAATCCAACAGCTTGAAATGTTTAAAGAGGCTGCATGGGGGAGGCCAGTTAAGAAGCTCATCCAATAATCCAGGTGAAAGAAGGAAGGCTGTATGGTGGTAATGATGAAGGTAGTGAGAAAGGGTGGGATTTTGGATATAGTTTAGACTTCCTGATCTCAGTTTCCATATGTGCTTCTTTCCTAGATGACCCCTGTCCTTCAGTTTTGAAAAAAAGATGTTACCAAAGGAAGTAGCTCTTGGTGTGTGATCAGAGTATCTTCTCTCACCTCAGTCATGGCACAGTGTCTTTTGAGGTATGACTCTGCTCCATTTGTAGCTGTGATACACAGGGTCATAGACCCACAGAACAAGAGAAATGGGGCCTAGGAATCCTTTAATCCAAGCCCTCATTTTATGGATGAAAAAACCAAGGTTCAGGGAGAGGTGAACTGACTTGCTTAAGTCCTCAGAGGTAGTCAGTAGTGGGACTAAAGTAGGGTGTTCTCTTAGTCCATTGGTCTTCCTTGATCACTGCTCCTTTCTCCAGATAAAAGCCAAAGTTTGCTTTTCCCTTGTGGCAGAAACTGGCCTCCTTTCCCCTTGCTCAAGCTAGGCTATGTTTCCCAGTTTCTCTTACAGTTAGGTGTGGCCACAGACTGAGTTCTGGCCAGGGGAATGTGGGTAGAAGTATGTATGCTTTGTCTCAGGGCCGGCCCATTAAAATCCTCCCTGCACAAGCCTCAACTTCTTCCCTCATTTGCTAACAAGACAATAATACCCAGGGCAACTTTGATAACAATGTGTTGAAGATGGCAGAGTCTCCATTACTTGGAACCTTTAATGACTTCATGGAACAGTCATTCCTCTGACCCTGATTATAAATTGTATTCTGGTAAGCCACTGAGATTTGTGGATTTATTTGTGAAGATAGCTAATACTGTCTTAATTAATGATATCTTGTCACTTCAAATCTAGAGAGAGGGACTTCAGTAAGGCTACCTGAAGAGCTTCATATATGCTCCCTGCATTTGGTGGGTACCATAGACTTGGGTTTGATCCTTGTTCTAGAAATCTAGAGAACAAGAATTTTTGGCAGCAGAACAAGGGTTGGATAGGTTGAGATTGACCTGCACTCCCAGAATTTGTCAGGGTAAAAGGAACGTGGACCAGATTCTGGCCATACAGTACATAAAAACTGCCTGGAGTTATTTCAACTCTTGTTCAAGTACACTACACTACACTGATGATGGAGAGAGTGTCTGGGTGGTGGGGACAACCAGAAAACCAGAGATAGAGGGAGAAGCAGCAGCAGGAGAACTTATAGGATAGTCCCTATCATTGGAGTAACAAGTCAGGGGATCCCCGTTGGGGAACTTCCAAAGCACCCTGAACTCACTCATATAGAATCAGATTTAAACATTAGCTTAGTAAGAGCAAAACATCAATAAGACTGTACTAGTCAAGTAAGAACCTTCTAAATCCATTTCCATTCTCTCTCCTTGATGTTCCTATTGCAGAGAGGGAAAGGGAGGTGAAGCTGGTCACATGCCCTTTCTCTAAGGCAGGAGCCTGCCTACCATAAGTTTCTGCTGGTAAAAAATGGAAATGAGTCTTAACTATGAATGAAGATAGGTGTGGATTAATATGTTAAGGTATAAATTCCACTTTGTTAATTGGGATTGTATTTTACCACTTAAAATATTCAAATTATATCTTGTTTTCTAAGAGTGATAAGAAAAATCAGAGGGCCCATCAGAGTTTTCACTGCAGAAGAGGTAAAATTTCCTATGATGAAGTTCTCTTGAGAAACCAAGAATAAAGTTGATCCTCTCACCAGGTGGTGCTTATTCAAGGTGACATGAGTGGTTCCAAGCATCATGATATACTCTTGGCTGGGAGCAAGGGCTGGGTGCTAAGGAAGAACATGGGAGGGACAGCAGACAGACCTGCTAAAAATAACACCAGAAGTGGAACCAAATGGAGGAAGCAGGCTATGAGGTAGAGAAGGAGTATTTCAGGTAGATAGAGTAGTGAGCAAGCTGATAAAAACAAACAAACCAAAAAACCACTGAAAACTAAAAAATTACTAGAACACAAGAAATGTGGTAGTACAGAAGCCAGGTCAGGAAACCAGATGGTGGTAAACATGGTGAGAAATTTGCACCAACCTGGAGGACTCTGGGGACCCTTGGAAGAGTTTTTTAAATAGGAGTGACATGATCTGATTTGTGTTTTAGAAAAATCACTCCACCCTATGTCACTAAGCTGTAGGATCTTACCCTGACTTTTTTTTAAAGATTT
>RCUC01074085.1:0-10353 GCA_003697995.1 Taxidea taxus jeffersonii
AAAATGTACCTCCAGAAAGGAAAAAGTGTCAATAATCTTGGAGCAAACTAAGAGCTGTAATCATAAGAGAAAAATAGCTTTAGTTTGGAAATTAAATCAAGCTCAGTCCTCTGAGTTTATGGCTTTCTGCTGTAAGCACCATTACTATGTATTATTGTCACTTGCCAGATGAAGCTATGAGGATACAAATCTTCCTCCATGAAATTTATGGGCCTCGAGGTTGTCATCTCAGCCTTGGTACCCTCTACTCCTCTTGCAGCATCTAAAAGGCTGGTTTTAGGTGGCAGGTCTTTATTACCTTCCTGATGAGCTTTGAAGACAGCTTCCCAGTGGGTATAATGTTTTTTTTTAAATAATATGGGTTTTTTTAAAAAAGATTTTGTTTATTTATTTGACAGACAGAGATCACAAGTAGGCAGAGAGAGAGAGAGAGAGAAGGAAGCAGGCTCCCTGCTGAGCAGAGAGCCTGATGTGGGGCTCGATCCCAGGACCCTGGGATCATGACCCCAGCCGAAAGCAGAGGCTTTAACCCACTGAGCCACCCAGGTGCCCCAATAATATGGGTTTTGAGGAGAGTTCTCCCTTCAATAGCTTGAGCTGATCTTGCCCCAGTTCTTGAAGAAAAAAAAAAAAAATCCAGGCGGCTAAAGGATATCCAGAGCTTGCCATGCCCATGAAAAAAAAAATGGGCTCTCCCAAGCCTTCCCCAGGGAGTAGTGTGATGTGGGAAGTGGGGTGGGCCAAAGTGGAGTTTCCAGTTCCCTGCTTCTTATCAGGTGGTGACCTTGGTCGATTAACTTGAATTAGAGACTGAACTTCTATTTCCTTCTCTGTAGAATTAAACTTTCCCCTCTGGGTTGTTGTCATAATTAAATGAATATATGCAGGGTATTTTACGGGAGGTGCTCAGTAAAGGTTGATATGTTTCCTTTTCTCCTTCAATTGAAACAAGGACATGTTCTGTAGCCCTAGAAAGAGCCAACGGTACCTGGTATCTATAGGCTTGTAGCCATGTCATGTAGCAGGTAAGAGCCAGAAAGTCTGGGTTTCAGTCCTGGCTCTGTTACTTACTCATTATGTGGCTTAATGCAGGTCACCTAACCCCTCTGAGCCTCAATTTCTCCATTTTAAAAAAAGCGTTAATAGTATCTCAGACCAAGCATTTCTTTGCTTGTCATTGCTTTTATACTTATATTTGATGGTTTGAGCTTCATGTCTGGGCCAACCAAATCTTCCAGTCTTTTGCTTCCCTGTGTCTGCTCTGCCCTGAGTGATGCTTGCACTTTGTCAGGATGACTGGAGCATGGCCGGGGTGGGATGGAGGCCATGAGCCTCCCGGTTGTATTCTGTGACCCATTCTGTACATAATGGTGGTTACCAGTGTGAGATCCAGGTCAGTTACACCCCCACTGAATCTGGGTTCTGTTACTTCCAGTTGGTGACCTTGGGAAATGACTTTTTCTCTGAATCCTCCTCTACCTCATCTGTAAAAAAGGACTAATGATATCTAATATTTGCTTCAGGGGATTGTGGTGAACTTCAGTATTGGCTAATAGTTATTGAGCACTTAATCTGTGCTGGGCATAGGTTAAGTGCTTCAGGTGAGTTTCCTCATCTAGTTCTCACAACTTTGTGAGACCGATACTATTATTATCATTCCCATTTTACAGATGAGAAAAACTGAGGCTCCAAGAGTAAGCCATCTTGTTCAAGGTCACTTAGCTATTATGTAACAAAAGTGGATTAACACCCACATCTTTCTGATTCCAGAGGTAACCACTTAGCCAGAAAATGAGATACTGAGAGTATAGCTTGTGGTCAAAATAAGCCACTTAACTGTGGTAAACAGAATATATGGTATGGTGAGATCAACAATTCTTTAGCTTTTGGGGATGACCAAATGCCCCAGGACAGAAGCCAGAGACTCGCCTCAGTTCCTGCCACTCTTTCTTGCTGTATCTGCTCTCCCAGTGATCGTCCTACTCTCTCTGGAAAGGGAGAAGGCCACCATACAGCAACATAGCTGCTTCCTTGTCAAGACTGCACCTGGCTATCTTGCTGAGGGCTGAATAAAAGAAGTAAAGGAGTAAAGCAAAACAGCTCATTGACCAGATGCTACTAGAGAGGCGATTGTGTGAGGTTGGGCTGGAAAGGATAGAGGTAGAGCATAATCAATGGCTAATACTGGGTCTTCCACTCACTGCCAATGAAATGAGGTTGGGCCTAATGAATGTTTGTAAAGGGTCTTTGAAATTTCTGAGATAAAAGACCATGCCCCATTTTTCAAGGAGCTTTGCTGGTTCTCATTGATCTATTTGTCTGCTATTGGGGATAGAGGGCAATTAAATCATCTGTGAACATCAAAGCCATGTTACACCACCCTGCATCCTCACCACCTCCGTGCCCTGGGTATGATGTCTGTTTTCATTAATGAACATGGGGCTCACCTGGCTCTGGTTTTCTTCATCGACCCCTCTTCTATTAATTGGGGATGTTGTTGTGAGGTGCCATGAATATTTATGTGGGGAATGTAGGAGGGATGGGTGTAGCAAAAGGGAGAGAAGTGGAGCATTCTTCTTTTCCTCTTTTGCATGCTAGGGTGAGGCTCTCCATTGCCCTTAGTTTGCCTCTGAGTTGTCAGGCCACCCGGCATTTCCACCTTGCTGGATTTCAGATGAGATGCTATGTGTGGTCAGTCGAGTAGGGTGGCTGGGCTGCTTGGGTGTACTGATGTGGAGCTATAGGGGATCTGGGCCTGCTTGGGGAGACTATGAAATCGTTTCTGAATCTTCCCCAGAAGGTCTACGCCTCCAGCCAACCTGATAAACTATTCACATGAAGGACATCCTATTGTGGGAGCAGAGTCCCAGATTTTAAACCAGGAGACTTGGGTGTAAATAATGGCTCAGCTAGTTGCAAATTGTGTGTAAACTGACCACCTTTCCAAATCTTGCTTTGTTCACTCAGTGACGAGGGTATATTCATCTCTGTCTGTTTCCACATGTGGTTTGGGGATCAATGGGATAATGAATGCAAATGGAAAGAGGATGTTGGGAAAGGGATTTGTGAATAGTGTAAGAGGTTTAGAGGACTTACCAACATGCCAGGGCATGTCTACATTTTAATGATGTTTTCTGGAGGAAATATTCTTCGTTGCCCAGAGCAGAGTAACTCTCAAGTCACATGGGTAAGAAACCTAAGAAACCAGTGCCTAGAACAACAGGTGGTGTATGATAGCTGCTCAAACATTAGTTGACAGTGTGTAATGGAATGTGATATGCAGATGCCTTCTGGGTATCATGGGAACATTTATTTACTGGGCTCAAAAACATACCTTGAAGTGTAGGAACTCAGATCCATTAAAAATAAACACGGTTGCTCAACAGAGAACTTAAAAAAATACTACATTATGGGGGCGCCTGGGTGGCTCAGTGGGTTAAAGCCTCTGCCTTTGGCTTGGGTCATGATCCCAGGGTCCTGGGATTGAGCCCCGCATCAGGCTCTCTGCTCAGCGGGAAGCCTGCTTCTCTTCCTCTCTCTCTCTCTCTGCCTGCCTCTCTGACTACTTGTGATCTCTGTCTGTTAAAATGAATAAAGTAAAAATTAAAAAAAAACTACATTATGTCTTACAGATTACAAAGCCAGTGTTGTTCTTAGTAATTTCAAAATAAATGAGTGGGTCAGTAATTAAACTCTTATCTCCCAGCTTCAAATGTGCTCTTCTATACAGGAGTCCCCCCTTATCTGTGGTTTTATTTCCACAGTTTCTGTTACCCCAGGTCAACCATGCTCAGGAAGCAGAAGGTCAGTACATGTCTCAAGATAGGTCAAAGGCCTATGTCATTCACCTCATCTCATCTCCTTATGTAGGCATTTTATCATCTCACATCATCCCAAGAAGAAAGGTGAGCACAATACACTACGATATTTTGAGAAAGAAAATGAGAACACATTCACATTACTTTTGTTACAGTGGATTGTTATCATTGTTCTATTTTATTAAGAGTTGTTGTTAATCTCTTACTGTGCCTAATTCATAAATTAAATTTTGTCATTGGTATATATGTATAGGAAAAAAAACAGTAGATAGAGTTTGGTACTATCTGCCATTTCAGACATCCACTGGGTGTCTTGGAACATATGCCCTATGGACAAGGGGGTACTCTTGTACTAAATCACCTTTCTCCTTTGCTGGCTGTTCCTGGGTAGCACCAGTAGGTAGTGCTAGAGGAAGGCTGGAAGAGGAAAAATGGACATGGACATGACCCTGTCCTTTTGCTCCTGGAGGTGCTTCCCAGCATGACCCCAGCAATGCTGTTTCTTCACCATGGTGGGGCCAAGTTAGTCCAATAGCAGCAGGTGAATCCAACTGGCAGTTTTCCCAACATTTGTAGAATCAGCCTCATGGCACGACTCTTCCCTGCCTGACATGGTCCAACAGCGCTAGGAGGCTAGTGCCTGGTCCTCTAGGGTCTGGACCCCAGTTCCATCAGGGCTTTCCTCCCAAGCTTCTAGGTATTGCTAATTCCAACCACTTCCCTTTGTTTCCCCAGGCCTAGGGGTGGGAACTACTTCCTGCACCTGTTACCTCAGTGATAGCTTAGACTTTTCTTTTTGCCTTTTCAGTTCTTCTAAACCTAGCTAACCATTAAATTCTCTCTCTCCAAATAACTACTGTGGTAGTTGGTGTGGTATGGACTGCACTCTGACAGGTACCCTGAGTCTTGGAAACTCCTGAGAGCTCTGATGAGAAGTTCCTCCCTTTGTAGGGGCTGCTGGGTCCTCTCTGGATAGCCACCTTTCTGGAGGGGGGGCCCAGGGTGCAGTAGCAGTTAGAATGAAGAGGCACTGCTTGTTCCAGGACATTTGGAGTGGTCTAGGGGTCATATCTTCAGTGGAGGATGGAATTATAAATATCTCTTTCCTGGTGTTTAGCACTTTTTCTCTTGGCTTTTTAAAATAAAATTCTGGAAGAGACTTTAAGGACCACTTAGCTCAATGTCTTCATTTTATAGGTGAAGAAACTAAGGGAAGTTGATATTTGTTTGAGTTCAGTTAATTAAAGCCATTGTCTGGAGTGGAACTCCTTATCTTTGATGCTTATTCTGTGCATTTGTCACTAGATTATATCGTACTTAGAAAGTCACATTGGCCAATTCCAAATCAGATGGGTCTCAGGCACATGTGGGCCATCTAGGGTGATTGTGCTTTCTGATGGCTCTTCAGGGCTGCACTAAGATGTGGGCCTTGCATCCTTTCTGGAAGCCTCACATCTTAGATGCCATGGAGAAATGACATTATGATGATGGGAGGGAAAATAAGTTTGCTTTGCTGGTTTCTTGACTTCTAAACGTTGAAGTCCCCAAGCCTCAGTCTTTGAACCTATTCTTTAGTTATACTCACTTTTAGGTGATCTCGCCTAGTTCTTACTTTAAGTTTATTCTGCACTCCAGATTTATGTCTTATTCCTGACCTTTCCCCTACTTTCCAGACACATAACCAACTGCCTATGTATCATCTCCCCAGAGATGCTGATAAGAAACTCAGTCTTTCCATGCCTGAAACCAGACTTTTCATCTCTCCCCCCACCCCACCCCACCAGTTCCTTCAGTGTTCTCCATCCTGTAAATGGTACCACAACTCACTTTGCTGTTGATGTCAAAAAGTCTTGATTTTTCTCTTCCTTCACTTCTACATATAATTCTCTGCAAACTCTGTGGGTTCTACCTTCAAAATGTATTCAGGGGTGCCTGGATGGCTTGGTCAGTTAAGTGTCTGACTCTTGATTTCAGCCCAGGTCATGATCTCGGGGTTGTGGGATCAAGTTCTGTGTTGGGCTCTGTGCTCAGTTGGGGGTTTGCTTGGGATTCTCTCTCCTTCTTCCTCTGCCCTTCCCCCTGCTCTCTCTCTCAAATAAATAAATACATCTTTAAATATATATCCAGAATCTAACTTCTCATTTCCTCAGTTGCTCTACCCTACCCTTACCAAGACTACTTTCTAGTCTCCTAACTGGTCTCATGTTCCCACTCTTCTTATCTTTCATTCTATTCATATAACATCCAGACTCAACTTTTAAAACTTCAAATGACTAGCCATCAGGGAGATTCAAATCAAAACCACATTGAGATACCACCTCACACCAGTTAGAATGGCCAAAATTAGTAAGACAGGAAACAACGTGTGTTGGAGAGGATGTGGAGAAAGGGGAACCCTCTTACACTGTTGGTGGGAATGCATGTTGGTGCAGCCACTTTGGAAAACAGTGTGGAGATTCCTTAAGAAATTAAAAATAGAGCTTCCCTATGACCCTGCAATAGCACTACTGGGTATTTACCCCAAAGATACAGATGTAGTAAAAGAAGGACCACCTGCACCCCAGTGTTCATAGCAGCAGTGGCCACAGTTGCCAAACTGTGGAAAGAACCAAGATGCCCTTCAATGGACGAATGGATAAGGAAGATGTGGTCCATATACACTATGGAGTATTATGCCTCCATCAGAAAGGATGAATACCCAACTTTTGTATCGACATGGACGGGACTGGAAGAGATTATGCTGAGTGAAATAAGTCAAGCAGAGAGAGTCAATTATCATATGGTTTCACTTATTTGTGGAGCATAACAAATAACACGGAGGACATGGGGAGATGGAGAGGAGAAGGGAGTTGAGAGAAATTGGAGGGGGAGATGAACCATGAGAGACTATGAACTCTGAAAAACATTCTGAGGGTTTTGAAGGGGCGGGGGGTAGGAGGTTGGGGGAGCCAGGTGGTGGGTTTTATGGAGGGCACGCATTGCATGGAGCAGTGGGTGTGGTGCATAAACAATGAATTCTTTTACACTGAAAATAAATTAAATAAATAAATTTAAAAAATTTTAAACGGAAAAAAACCCCAAAACTTCAAATCAGAAAACTAGACACACACACACAGTGAACCCTATGATCACTTCAGCTTGCTGCCTGGAAATGCTTTCCAGACTGTGGTGCAGCAGGGAGAATCCAAGCAGAACGTGGCAGCCTTGCTTAGCTGAGGAGAAATTCAAATTTGGAGGGGCCAAGGTGGCTAAAATTGGCAAAGTAGAGTAATGAAGTGGGGGAAAGGAGTTGCACAGAGGAAGACATCTTTCTAAGCGTCCCTTCAAGTCTGTTGCTGAGTACCAAACTATATATGCATAGGATAAACTGCCAGAAGACCAAACAGAGAATGCCTAGATCCTAGAAATTGAAAAATTCCCAGTGCTTATGCCTAGAAAGCTGGAAGACGTTTGTGTTCTAATCAGTTGAGGGGTAGTACTAGTGAATTCCTAGAACATTCAGTAAAAACCTCAAAGGGCTAGTGCCGTATTTATAGGACTAAACTAATCCTAAAGTGAAGACTACTTTAGACCTTGTCGCGGCCAGCATGACAACACGACCAGGGTCGAGAGGGTAAGAGGATGGTGAAACGATGACGAGACGAAAAGAGATGGGGACAGGAGGGGCAAGGAGGATGATGTCTAAGCAATGCCAACTTTATTCACAGCTGTGAGGCATAATATAGCTAACAGCAACAGTCATAAGGAAGTGTCTATTTTTAGCTGTTTACTACAGAGTTTTGCAGCATACACAAAAACCCCTCAAGTTTCCCTGTTATCTATTTCCCACGGACTAATAGCAGATCCTCTGAAGCCAGTGGCCTTGGTCTTCAGATAACTCCTTAACCAGCTGCACTAACTTCAAAGTGGCTTACAATGGTGTAGCTTATGGCCCGTACAAGGACAGCACAATCCCACTATGATTTGCTGAGCAGGCCTGTTTTGCCCATTCCAGATAAGCACATGCAGGCAACCAGGTCAGCGAGTCCCAGGATCCATAGCTCAGGCCCTTTCTCAAGCACTGCTCAACTTTTCCACCCAAGGGCTATTAAGCCCTGGGCTTCCAGGAGGCACAAGTCGGGGCCTGGTTTGGTCTCTTGACTCCAGCCCAGTCCTTGGCTGCCTATAAGACCTGCACAAGCCAAACTTAAAAACAAGGCTCAAAAGGATCAAGCTGAACTCCAGGTAATTTACCTACCTGACCAGAAAAAAAATCCAGTACTTTTTATAGAACAAGATGCAATACTCAATAATATAAAATTTATAATGTCTAGCTTCCCAACAGGAATGACTAGACATTACAAGACATAGGAAAATGTGACCATAGCTGTTGATGTTTTAGGGTTTTTGCATTTGCTGCTCTCTCAGCCTAGAACTCTCTTTCCCCAGATGTCCGTGTAACACACCATTTCATTTAAGTATCTATTCAGTTATTACCTCCTCAGGGATATCTTCCCTGATACACAAAATCGTCCTTACCTGTCAACCTCAGTTCCCTCATCTTGTTTTTATTTATTTATTTTATTCACAGCATTTGATCATTAGATAATATGTGTCTCTGATATGTCTTTGCTTTGACATGTTTTATATAAACTATATATTCAGTCAAAATGAATTGATAAAATTGAATGAATTGATATTGATATTGAAATTGAAAGAATTGATATTCAATGAATTGAATTCAATACCAATGACTTGATACTAAAATTGAACGAATATGATAAAATTGGTTAGCTCCCTTTGGGTAAAGCTAAACATGGTTACTTACATTTCCAATAGATGCCAGCAAGATTTTTCTGTATATAAACACTAGTCTGACTTTACCTAGTTATCTCATCAAATTTACATAACCTTACAAAGTTAATATTATATGTATTTATAGATGTTATTGATTTTTTTGGAAAAAAACACTTATTGAGCACCTACTATATCTATTTATTTCCCTAGTATGTAGATATATTCTCTGTCAGTAGAATGTGCACAGTCTGGTAAGCCAGAGTCAGGCCTACTACCCTGAAAACTTACATTGGTATAAGTAAATGCTTTGTATAACTGTGGTGCAGCAAGTTATTATGAACCTAACCTTAGGACCAGTGATAGGATCTGACATGGTTCTTATCCTGGTCCTAAAATTGCATGAAAAGCAGAAAGCCCTCATTTCTGGGCTTCCCTGACCTAGCAAATTCCTCCCTCCCTGCAGGCTGGTGAGACTCCTGAACTTTGGGGCATTCCCTGTGGGAATCAAGGAATGTCCCTCACCATTTGCATCATTATGTACCATTGATTTTGTGTGTATTATTTTTTTGTTTTAACTGAATTAATCTCTTCTTATAGACTTCTACTTTCTGGCTTACTTCAAGTAATAGCATCCCCAGTCATCTCCTTCCTCACCTGTGCTTCTAGTCAGTTACTGTGTTCTGGGACCCTGAGGTCTCTCAAATCTCTCCATTTCTCTCCAACCCACTGCCACTGCCCTAGTTCAGGCTGTCATCTTCTTAAGTCTGGGAAACTGCACCCTCTTATTTCTCTCCCTCATCTCCTGCCTCTGGTCTTGGTCCTTACAACCAGTCCTTGAAAACTGATCATCTCATTTCCCCTTCTTACAACAATTCTCTCTTCATAATAACACCTGAAGTCCTTGGCACCATAGAGCAGAGGATGGCATTCCATTGTGCACGTTCTATGCATCACCAGCTGGCTAAAGTGCTGGAAAACCAGAGTAAAATCACCACTCTTTGAGTCTGAGTTGCCATTCTTCCTGGTCCTCGAGCCTGGCCTCCCTCCTGTGGTCTGGCCAAAAAGAACAGTCTAGAAGGGAAGAATGCCGAGCAAACAATGGCAGTAAGTGCCATCATAAAAACCAATACTGAGTGCTCTGCAGGAAGCAGAGAAATAAATGCTTGAGGAACGCTTGGGTGGTTCAATAGGTTAAGTGTCCAACTCTTGATCTCAGCTCAGGTCTTGATGTCAGGGTCATGAGTTCAAGCCTCGTGTTGGGTTCCATGCTGGGTGTGGAGCCTCCTTAAAAAAAAAAAAAAAGAAAAGAAAAGAAATAGATGCCTGACTATGCAATGAGTGGCACGGAGAGGTTGAAGGAAATGATGTTTATATTAAATCTTAAAGAATGAGTTGGGAGTTTTGCAGGTGATCGAGGTGAGAGAGGGCCTTCTAGGCCGGGCATGTGGCATGGCAGAGGTGAAGCAGTGTCACATGGGGAAGGGTTTGATACATCCTGTGCATGAATCTGGACATATCCTGAGAGAGGAATCATTGGAATCATGCGAAATTTAGAATCATGCAGAAAGATGACTTGGCAAAATTGTTTGGGATGATAGGTGGGGACTGGAGGCAAGAATCCAGTTGAGTTGAGAGACTCCTGCAGGCATCTAGGGAAGAGCTCACGAGGGGGCAGAAATAGCACCTCTAGCTCCCATTGATTCAAAACTTACTATGGGGCGCCTGGGTGGCTCAGCGGGTTGAACCTCTGCCTTCGGCT
>RCUC01074115.1:0-30559 GCA_003697995.1 Taxidea taxus jeffersonii
GTAAGCGGCAGCCCTGGGCAGGGACTGCAGTCCTCCGCACTCTGCTCTGTGTGTAGAAATACCTCAGGACTCGGAGCCCGGCCACCGAGGCTCCCCGAAGCACCCTCAACGAACCCCTGATGTTCTACTCTTCTTTTTTATTCTTAGCGCACAGGGAAGGCTGAGCACAGGTTCAAGAAGAAAGGCGGGCCCGGCCATAAGGGATGAAGCTTATCTGCTTTGTAATCCAGCACATAAAATCCGCTTTTCTTGGCCAGAGACATATATATTCAATGACAGGGCTGAGAGCTACAGGGCACGGGCTTGGGCAGCGAGCACTGTTTCACTGCTCCTTCCAGAAGATGCCGCCGACCACCTGCCAGGAAGTGTCCAGCCAACTTGGGAATGAGTGAGCGAGCAGGCCCTACCTGCAGAGAGTGCCTGTGGCTACACAGGGGTGGGGTCCTGCCAGGGCCTGGAGGACAGGCCCTAAGCATACAGATGGACCCCTGGAGAGTGGGGAGGGTGGCTGGGAGGGGGAGTATCTGCAGAAAGAAGTACGGAACGCAAGGGGATGAGAAGGAGGGAGGAGGACCGGACTCCCCTGAACTTGATCCCCAGCTCTGCCTTGACCTTGGATACCAGCCTGCGCAAATGCAGCAAATGCCAATTCTCTGTGTCTCATCTGGCTATCAAAAGGCGTAAGATAAACTGCTTGTGGGTTCTCGGGCAAAGAACTCATTCCTTCATTTGATAACCACTTTGAATGGGCAGAGGCAGAGACAATGCAGGCCCTGCTCCCAGGAGCCCATGGTGGTGTGGGGCAGGCAGATGTCCATCCCGGTACAGGGGTGATGAAACAAACATATTTATGAGGTCCAGAAGTGGCATTAGAGTCAGGAGTCAGGTCAGGCTTCCTAGAGAAAGTAATGTTTGGTTTTCTGGGAATTTGCAGCAGAGGCAGGCATCTGGAGCTGAGCCAGATGGGAGGGGCCAGGGCCCATAGGTTAACTCCCAGGCAGAGTCGTGTAGAGGCATAGCAGCTGGCACTTTGGGGGTGTGGCCATAGCAGGGGGTGGGGGCTGACGGTAGGAAGACATGGGGCCTGGTGCCTGGGATTACGGAGCCCTGATATCATGCTCAGGGGTTTGACCTGGATCCTCCAGGTCAAGGAAAGCCTTGGAGGGTTTGAAGCTGCAGAGAATCATGATCAGACCTCCCAGTGGCTACCAGAGATGAACTGGAGGGGCTGGGCCCTCCTCCTGGAATACATTTTCTCCTTTTCTGTGTCAGCTCTGTGCCACTGTCTCTTCCCACTATGGCTCGGGTGTGTACTTCTTCTGGCACCTTCACTGAGCTCACCTAGCCTGACGCAGGTTCCCTCTCTGCTGCGGGGGCTGTGGTCCAGACAGGCCAACTCCAGCCCAAAGATGAGTTTCCTTTGGACTGTATGGTGGTTTCAAAAGAATTTAAATTAGCTGTTGACATTTACAAACCAGAAAGGCTCTTATCAAATTCCAGATTCCCAGCTCCCCGGGGAATGTTCATCTAGCGGTACTGGTTGGCATATGTATGTAGCAACCATTAGCTGAAGCTGACAAGTGGCCTTCCCTTTACCTGAAGCATGTGCTTACCTGTTTGCCACACTCCCCACCATGCTCTACTGTCTCTCTTGACAATACTGAAGCTGAGGACCAGTTCCCCTTGCTCATCTCCCTTGTATTACCACATCCCCGAGAACAAATTAGAAAAAAAAACAGAACAATTGTCCCCATGTCTATCAGAAGAGGGGAAACAAGATAGGGTGAGGGGGGTCCTGTCTTTCCTCACCCACTGAGTTCCCTGCTGAGTTCTGGGAGCTCCCATTTGAAACTCAAAGTCACCTCCACGGAGGCCTTCAGCACACTGCATCTTATTTTTACATTTACTTGTCTGCCAGCTTTTAGACAAGGCATACCTCCAGGGCGGGGACTGTGTCTTTCATATCAGTGTTCTCCAAATTAATCAGGAAGCCCGACAGTACAGGCGTTCAACAGTACATGTTGAATAAAGGAATAAGTGCAAATGAGAACATGAGAAAAAGTCCAGAGAAGGAAGAGAGGTTAAGTGCTCCAGTGTAGGGGGTGTTGTGGGGGTAGGAAGGAGGGCAGGGAATCTGAAACCAGTGGGACAGAAGAGCACAGAGGTTAAGAGCCTGGCTGTTCAGAGTGAGGTCCCCACACCAGGAACACCAGCACCCCTGGGTGCAGAAACTCAGGCCCCGCCCTTCACCCGCTGAATTAGAACCCGCATTTTAGCAAGATACCGGTAAGCTGTCACAGATTAAATTTTGAGACGCACTGTCTAAGTGAATGGGCCAAGTCTGACTGTGTGGGTTCATTCTCACGGTGATGCTTACTGGCTGTGTGACTCCGGGCATGTTATGTAACCTTTCTGTGGTTACCTAAGAAACCTTTCTGTTTCCTTATCTATCAAAACTGAGCCCTGGTTCCTATCTGTCCAGATCCCCCCAAGGGTGTCCTGATTTCACTTCCCAAACCTTCAAGTTGCAGCTCTGCTCCCCGCGGCTCTGCCCACGCAGCATGAAATGCCCCGCCAGGCACTGGCTACACCCAGCAGGAAGGGCAGCGGGGCTTCTGTGAATGCACCTTGCAACTTCAGCACTCAGATGGTTGGACAGCGCCTAGGTGCTTCCATAGTCACACACCCAGTGGGGAGTCAGGGCCCTTACTTACTCCATCAGCCGTCCAGTAATTCCAGACCTTGATCTTGGCTAGACCAAAGTCCTGCAGCTGTCTGGTGTTGCGGATAACAAAAAAGAGCTGGAGCGGTGGGTGGAAGGGGCACATCCACAAGGAAGGGTCTTTCATGTTCTGAAACACCAGGAAGAGAGGGGTGTCGTTAGTCCATTTTCTTTCTCTCCCCAAAGTAAACAGACTGAGGGCCAGGAGGCCAGACCTCCCTTCTCTACATAATATAGGGTGGACTCTTAGATCTCGCCTGCCCTGACTGCACTTTGTGGCACAAAGCTGCCCTGTGGGCCTCTCTGCTCTGCCATTCAGACTGAATTTAAAATGCAGCGGGCTTTTATTTTAATCAATTTAATCAGCTTTAGGGAGAGCACTGGGGGTGGGGAAAGATGAAAGAAGAGGATAGGCAAAGAGTAGTCACTTGGGTTATTTCATTAACCTGGCAAGCAGAGCCTGGTTTCCTTTTGCAAAACCCTGTGGAATTTTAAAAACGTAAAAATAAAAAGAAAATTTAAAGAAGAAAAAAAGAAAAGAAAGAAACTGGTGCAGACCTTGGGACAGGGTTGTGGCACCGAGCCCCAGGAACTGCTCTCCTCCCTGGCAGGGTTTCGAAGCCTCAGGACCCCGGAGTGTGGTTCCGTCCCACTGGCCAGGCCACTCTTAAGGCCAGAAGGGCAAAGGAGCAGGGAAACCCCACTGTTGCAACTGCTTGTGCCAACAAAATTCCACATTGTGTGCGCTTTAGATGGAGCTGGAAAAAGCCAGATCCAGAGACTTTTCTCAGCTCCAGCAGCTTCCTGTCCAGAGAAAACTCACAGCTGCTGCTGAACATCTCCCCCCAGGCTTGGCCTCAGGGACTTTGCACAGGCTGGGCCTCTCCTTGCAATATGCTTCCAGCCTCTCCCATAGGGGAAATTCAGCACAAATATGCTGTCACCCCCACTGTCCCTTTGTGGGAAGTTTAGAGAAGAGGCTGCAAACTGATCTGGCCTGCAGGCCGATTTTGTTTGGTTTGTGACATATTAAAAACACACGGTTGGCCACATTTAATGATGGGGAAATTTCCCCTCCCCTCCCAGAACTAGGGTTTTGCTTGGTGTAGACATGAAGAACACGGCCCCAGTGGGCCCCTGGTGGCTATTGGCTGGAGCCAGTGGGGTGGTGGGGGCGGTCTCTGGTGCCCCAGTCCCTACCACTCCCTACTGTTCTACACCCCATTCTCTTCCCAGGATATGCCTCTGTCTGGCCCCTGCAGGTGTCTGAGGCTTGGGTCCCTGCTTTTAGAGGCTGAGAGTGGCAGTGAGGGAACCACAGCATCTCTGACATGGGCTGGAGTTGTCCCTTTCACCTAAAGGCAGCATCGCTGTGTATTTGAGAAGGTCTCAACTGGACGGCCAGCTACTTGACAGAGCCAGGAAAGGAGGAGATTGGCTGGCTTGGGGTGGGGGGTGGGCGGGTTCTGCCGGGCCCCAGGAGATGGAGGCCCAGGCACCAGCTGCGGGAGAGAATAAAGGGGGCTTGTTCCAGCGACAATGGTGCCATTAAGGGAGAGAGAGGAGTTCAAGGGGTTCTGACTTCTTCTGGCCAAGTTTCTCAAGCTCTGCAGGAACTTTGGGTGCTCTGGGCAGCTGCAAGGGGTCAAGATAGCACAGCTCAAAATCCACTGGGTGCCCCTCATGCCTCCCCAAATCAGGGCCTAAATTGGGTCACTGTGGCTGCCTGACAAAGGAAGAGTCTGAAGGCTGAGGCTTGGATGCGGGCGAGGGGACCGTAATTGATTTCCCATCACATCTCCGTCAGCAGGAGGGATAACAGGAGGACTAAGTGGGAATCATGGTGTTCAAAGTCAAAGAACATTAACCTGTGGGTAACTCAGGGCCTCATTAGCAGACGGGGTCTCTAAGAAAAAGGCTGATGGGAAGCCGCTGAGGGCTGACCAAGGTGCACTGCGCAAACGGCAGGGGTCGAGCCAGCGGGCCAAGCGTCCGCTGCACCTGCTCATCGCAGGGAAGGCAGAATGAGAATCTGCTGCCACCGTGACCGCCCTGGGTTTTCTCAAAGCCCTGGGAAAGACCAGCGCTGCAACCCGTGTCGCGGAAGGAAGACCAGAGCTCTGCCACGCAGCAAGGGGTGTGGCTGGCCAAAGCGGTGGAGTCAGGATTCACACCCATTTTCATTCATTAATTCATTCTTAGTGTGGACACCCATTTTCATTCATTAATTCATTCTGTCTTAGAGTGGATTCACCCCCTGCGCCCCCAGCAGACCCTGAGGCAAGGATCTGATCCTTGGGAGATTCTGTGGACATCAAAGGAAACACCAGTTGGGAGGGCGGGGAGGTGAGGGGAGAACAGGCATTCCATAAAGAGTGTGTTACCAAGCTAGCCCCTCCTGTGGCATCTGGAGCTCGGTGCCACCAGGGAATGTGGGAGCCAGAGCAGAACATGCCTCAGAGCAAGGCCACCCTCGGGACAAGGGAGCTGGGGTAGTCACACCCCAATTCCCACCAGTGTAGGTGGAGGGCGGTTCCTGGGGGCTCAATTCCCCACCAGTCTGGGCCTGCTTCATGGGAGGGAAAATGGGCCCCCGGGGCCAGAAAGACAATCCTCCATCAGAGAAATATCAAGGCAGGCACACACAGATGGAGGAAGGACCAGGGGCTGGGGAGGCATCAACAACATCTGTTACTCACTTGCCCAATATATAAACCCCCTAGTACGGGAGCCACCTGAAAGGGTAGGTGGCGAAGCCCCGCCCACCACGTCCCAGCTCTACACGAGCTGGGGAAGCAAACAAGTGAAACTGCCAAGGGGAAAAAAAAATCAGGCAGGGATACACTGGACAAAGAAAATAAGAGAGAATTATTCATGGCCAATGGAAGGGCATTTTTTAGAACAGATGATCAGGGTAGGCCTCTTGCTGGAGGTCCCTAATTCCTAACAAAAGTGCTTTCCTCTTGCAGAATTAACCCACTGACGCAGATCCACGCCCTTGGGCAGATGCTGGATTGCCCACAGAAGTAGCCCCAATTTAATAAATTACCGTAATCAAAAAGCAACAAGCTACTGATACACACACCAGTTTGGATGGATGTCAAGGGCATTATACCGAGCGGAAAGAGCCGGTCTCAGAAAGGTTACAGGCAGTATGATTCCATTTATATAGCATTCCTGAAGTGACAAAAAGCACAGAAAACAGATCAGTGGTTGCCAATGTCAGGGATGGGTGTGGGGAGGTGTGGCTATAAAGGGCTGCATGAGGGACTCCCTTTGTGGTGACAGAACTGTCACTGTATATCTTGATATGGTCGTGGTTACATGAATCTATGTGTGATAAAACTGCCTAGAACTCACACACACACACACACACAAATGTGTGTACGAAGATCTGCACATGATACATCAGTTTTCTGGTTTTGATAATGTACTATGGTTACATAGGATGTCTGCAATGGGGGAAGCTGGGCAAAGACGCGTGGGATCTCTGTTTTTTGTTGTTGAGATATCATTCACATATATCAAATGACCACTTTCAAGTGTGCAACTCAGTATTTTTGTTGTTGTTTTTTAGTATATTCCAAGGCTGTGCAATCATCACCGCTTTTTCCGGCATATATTTTTTTACCACCCTAAAAAGGAACCCCATACCTTTTAGCAGTCATTCCCCCCTCCTGCCTTCCCCAGCCTCTGGCAACCATGGATCTATTTTATGGTTCTATGAAGTGCCTGTTCTGGACACTGCCTATGAATGGAATCGTACTAAAATGGTCTTCTGTGTCTGGTTTCTTTCACGCAGTGCCCTGTTTTCAAGATTCATCTGTGATGTAGCAGGTGTCGGCGCTCCGTTCCTCTTCAGAGCTGAGTACTATTTCACTGCTTGGCTACAGCACGTTTTCTTTATTGGCCCATGGGTCCACAGATATTCAGGTCATTGCCACCTAGCGGCAATTATGAATGATACCACAATGGACATCCATGTATGTACTTTTGTGGGAACACATTTTCAGTTCCCTTGGGTCTGTACCCAGGAGTGGAATTTCTGGGTCATGTGGTAACTCTACATTTACCTTCTGGAGAAACCGCCAAGCTACGGTCCGCAATGGCCGCACCATTTTACTTTTCTGTTCCCACCGGGAAGGTAGGTTTTTCCCACGATTGTCAATACTGTTATTTTCTTTTTTCTTTTCAAAAATGGTAACACCTTAGTGGGTGTCAAGTGATCTCTCTCTGTGGTTTTGATTTGCATTTCCCTGATGATGAATGATGTTGAACACCTTTCCGTGTGTTTCTTTTTTTTTTTCATTTTTTAAAAGATTTTATTTATTTATTTGACACAGAGAGAGATCACAAGTAGGCAGAGAGGCAGGCCGAGAGAGGGGGTGGGGAAGCAGGCTCCCCGCTGAGCAGAGAACCCGATGCGGGACTCGATCCCAGGACCCTGAGATCATGACCTGAGCCGAAGGCAGAGGCTTAACCCTCTGAGCCACGCAGGCGTCCCTTTCCATGTGTTTCTTGACCATGTATGTCTTCTTTGGAGGGAAGTCTATGCAGAGTACCTTGGCCATATTTTCATTAGGATGTTGGGTCATTTTGTAGTTGAGTTTAAGACTTCTTTTCTTCACATATTCTGGATGATAGACCCTTATCAGATATATGATTTGCAAATATTTTCTCCCATTTTGCAAGCTTTCCACTATCTTGATGAATGTCCTTTGATGCAAAAGTGTTTTAAATTTTGATGAAGTCTGATTTATTTATTTTTTCTTGTGTTGCTTGTGTTTTGTATGTCATATCTAAGACCTCATTGAAAAGCTCAAGGCTACAAAGATTTATATCTATGTCTTTTAAGAGTTTTACAGCCTTTGATCCATTGAGCTAGTTTTGGTAGACGATGTTAGGGTACGAATCCAACTTCATTCTTTTATGTGCAGAAATCCAGTTGTCCCAATACCATCTGCTAAAAAAAATGACTTTTTTCTCCAACCATAGTATTGGCATCCTTGTTGAAAATCAATTGACTGTAGATGTAAGGGTCTATTTCTCTATCAATTCTATTCCACTGATCTCTCTGTCTATCCCTATGCCAGTACCATACAGTCTTGATTACCGAAGGTTAGTAGTAGTTGTGAAACTGGAAGTGTGAGTCTTCCAATTTTGTTCTTTCCGACATTGTTTTAGCTATTCTGGGTCCTTAAACTTCCATATATATTTTAAGATCAGCTTAACAATTTCCACAAAATAGGCAGCTGGGATCTTGATAGGAGTGCATTAAATCTGTAGATAATTTGGGGAGCATGGCCATATCAGTAATATTAATTCTTCCAATCCATGAACATGGAATGTCTTTTCATTTATTTGGTCTTCCTCAACCCCCACCAACAATATTTTGTATTTTTCAATGTATAAGTCTTTCACTTATTTGGTGAAATTTATTCTTAAGCATCTTATTCTTTTTTAATTTAAATTGGTACAGCCACTGTGGAAAACATATGGAAGTTCCTCAAGAAGTTAAAAATAGAGCTACTTTAAGTATCTTATACTTTTTGCTGCTATTTTAAACAGATTTTTTCCCCTTGATTTCCTTTTCAGATTGTTTATTGCTAGGGTATAAAAATACAACAGATTTTTTGTCTATTGGTCTTTTATCCTGTAAACTTGCTGAACTTGATTATACTTTATCGGTAATTTTTGTGGATTCTTTAGAGTTTTCTGTATATAAGATCATATCACCCACAAATATAGTTTTACTTTTTCATCTCCAGTACAAGCTTGGACAGAAAGGGAGAAAGCAGTCATTCTTGTCCTATTCCTGATCTTAGGGTGAAAGTTTGCATTCTTTCACTAGCATGACACTAGCTGTGGGTTTTCACAGATGCCCTTTATCTGGTTGAGAATGTTTCCTTCTATCCTTGGTTCATCTATGGTTTTCATCACAGAAAGGTACTGAATTTTGTCGAATGCTTTTTCTGTATTCATTAAGAGTCACATGGTTATTTTCCCCTCTATTTTATTAACATGTTGTATTACATTGATGGATTCTTGTATATTGAGCAATAAACCATGCATTCCTGGGGTCAACTCCACTAGGTTTCAGTGTATAAATCTTTCTATGAACCAGTAGATTTGGTTTGCTGATGTTTTGTCAAGGATTTTTAATATCTTATTCGTAAGGGATTGTTGGTCTATAGTGTCTTGTTCTTGGGATGTCTTTATCTGGTTTTTGTTGTCAGGGTAATACCAGCCTCATAGAATGAGTCTGGAAGTGTTCCCTCCCCTTCTATATTTTAGAGGAGTTTGTGAAGAATTGGTGTTAATTCTTTAAATATTTGGTATGATTCACCCATGAAGCCATCTGGTCCTCGGCTTTTCTTTGTGGGAAGTTTTTTAAATTATTAATCCAATCTCTTTACTTGCTATAGGTCTAGCCACATGTTTTATTTCTTGTCGGGTCAGTTTCGGTGATGTGTGTCTTTCTAGGATGTTGTCCCATTTATCCAGGATATCTTCATTTGTTGGCATAAAATTGTTCAGAATATTCCCTTATAACCTTTTCCCCCCTGCCAGGTTGGGAGTAATGTCCACTCTTTCATTCCTGATTTCAGTAACTTGAATCCTTTCTCCTTTTTCCTTGTTGAACCTAGCTAACAAACCTAGCTAAAGGTTTGTTAACTTTATCAATCCTTTCAAAAAACCAACTTTTGGCTTCAATGATTTCCCTTTATTATTTTTCTCTTCTCTGCACAATTTTTTAAAAATAACTTCCCCCGATTGTATGATGACTTCCAAGTAAAAGGCACAAAAAAATGTACAGTGTACATTTATGTGCTGGGGATATAGTATGGCTAGGGCAGACAAGGATGTGTAGCTTAGTGGAGGGGAGATAGAGAATGATCAAGCAACAAGATCATTTCTTAATGTGAGAAGTGCCCTGGAGAAAATGACATTTTCTGGGATGGTCTGTAACAGGACTCCTCCCTACTGTAGTCAGGGAAGGGCTTGCTTAGACAGTGGTATCTGACCAAAATCCAAATGAGGAGAAGGCAGAACTCTGGAAGAGGGATGTTCTGGGCAGAGCCCAGAAGTGAGATGAGCTGGGAGCATCAGAGGAGCAGAAGGAAGCCCCTGTGGCTGCTGGAGCCTGGTGTGTGGGGTAGAGGGTGTGAGAGGCAGGCAGAGCTGGAGGCCTATTTACAGACAGCTTCCCAGGCCATGGGAGGCACGTGATTTTATTTCTAAGTGGACTGGAAAGTCATGGCCGGGGTTTTAAGTAGGGGAAAGTTGCTGGCTGACATTTGTAAAACATCACTTTGGATCCAGAGTAGAAAATGGAGCAGAAGGGACCAGAAGAGAAGACAATGAGACAGAAGGCCATTTCATAGTGCCAACAAGAGGGGATGGCACACTGATCAGACTTAGGGGCCACCAGGGAAATGGAGAGAAGGGGCCAGACTTGGGCTCCATTTTGGAGGAAGAATCAGTGGGAATTCAAGTCAGGAACTCAGAGAAGCAGGTGAGCCTTGGTGTATCCATTTGGAATTGTCTTGAAACCATGGGCCTGGGCGAGGCCAGTAAGACATGGAGTGGGTGCAGAGTGGAAAAGGGTTTGCACCGAGCATGAGAAGCCCCTGCTCTCTTCCACTGAAATGACTTCTCTTTCGAGCCCAGACTCCACTTGTAGTTCCTCCTAGTGAGACTGCAGCTGAGCTTCCCGACTCCACGGCCGTGTGGCTGGGGAAAGTTGCCTGTCCTCCTTGAGCCGTGGTTTCTCATTTAACAGATACAGAGAGAAACTTGAGGCTCCTGTAAGGATGGGCCAAGGGATGTCTGCGGTCCTGGCCCGCACGCTGTGGGTCATTAATCAACCCCAGTGAAACTGTGTGGTCCTGAGAAACAGTTATGAGCTGGCAGTCCCGGGCCCAATAAACAGGATGACCATCGGGGAGACCCTGTGCCAGGGTGGCAGGGGTAATCCTGCACACACATGGCTGGGCCCACAGATCCTCCTGTCCCAACCTTGGGGCCCAAAATTTGAAACCCCGATCCTACCAGAACCTCTGGCCTGTTGTGTAGCAAAACTCACCCAGCCTCTGCTGAACAGAGGAAAAGGAAAAGTCATCTTGAGAACGGACCCCAATCAAACCCAATGATGCTTTTTATGGCCCGGGTAGGCTCTGTTCTGTATACAGCAGGCTTCCAGAATGCCACTGCTCTGCACAAGGAGAGGGGGTAGGGAGGGGCACTCTAAGCCCTTGCAGCATACACGGGCGCCTACAGACTCGTTGCAGGAAGCAGAGCAGGAAATGCAAGGCCAGAGCCTTCCAAGGGCCATGACCTATGGGACCTGTTTCTTTCAAGGTCACAGAGCTGCTTGTCTTAGCAGGCTCTTACCACCCAGTCTAAACCTGTGGATGGTGGTGTTTCTCAGTTACCTAGCATCTCCCCTGCCTTCCTTTCAGTAACAACACTGAACTTCTTCAGGGAGAACTGCCTCCCTGCCCTGCTGTGGCATCTCAGTGTAACTGGCATTTAGGTGCCCACCTCCCTAGCCAGGCTGGCCGGCAGCCTTCCTCTCCTGGGATGGCGTGTCTCCAGCAGAGTGACAGGAGGGTCAACCAACGAACCAACACTGCCTCCTGCTCCCCCACAAAAGACCACACCCTTGGTGCTCATGCATCCCAGATGCCACCTAAACCCCCAAATGACTGATGGGGCTGCCCCTTCTGGCCTGGGGGGATCGTCGACTGACCAGTTACCCAAAGACTTGCAACAAAGTTCTTTGTTAGAAATCTGCCAAGGTGGGGGCGCCTGGGTGGCTCAGTGGGTTAAAGCCTCTGCCTTCGGCTCGGGTTATGATCTCAGGGTTCTGGGATTGAGTCCCACATCGGGCTCTCTGCTCAGCAGGGGGCCTGCTTCCTCCTTTCTCTCTCTCTCTCTGCCTGCCTCTCTGCCTACTTGTGATCTCTCTCTGTCAAATAAATAAATAAAATATAAAAAAAAAAAAGAAATCTGCCAAGGTGAGCCAGACTCCCATTTCTTTTGCTGACAAATCAGTCCTACAGATTATCCACCCTCCAGTTCTATTTTTCAGGAGGCAGAGAAACCAGTTTTCAGAGAAGGCAGGCAAGTTGCTGAAGGCTACCGAGTCAAGGCCAGAAAGTGGGTCTTTAGAACTGAGGTTCTGAGAGCTTGTCTTTCTTGTTTTCTTCTCTTTAAATGGGAATATCTAGTTCTTTTTTTTTTTTTAAGATTTTATTTATTTATTTGACAGACAGAGATCACAAGTAGGTAGAGAGGCAGGCAGAGATAGAGGAGGAAGCAGGCTCCCCGCTGAGCAGAGAGCCTGACTCGGGGCTCGATCCCAGGACCTTGGGATCATGACCTGAGCCAAAGGCAGGGGCTTTAACCCACTGAGCCACCCAGGCGCCCCAAATATCTACTTCTTAATGGTATCAATACTATGACTAATAACAATAACAAGGACAATAAGAACTGATGTTTTGGGGCCCTCTGGAAGATCCAAGCGTGGTGCTACATTTGATCCTCATGACATTGCAAGAGAAGGGCTATTACTGTCCATGTGACAGATGAAAAACTAAAGGAGAGGTCAGGTGAGTTGCCCGTGCTCACGAGGTTGTAAATGGTAAGCTTCAAACACAGGCCTTTCTGCTTCTCAAGCCTGTGTCCCACTAGGTATAAATAAAATTATACATAGGATGCCCTGTGCCTGGCAGGAGGCAGGAACCGAAAGTAAGGTGAATATTTTCATCTTTAATACTTTTTTCAGAAAAATTAATAACTTGTTCTTTGGAATTGAGAATACCGCTACAAGGGAGGAAATTTTAAAAGGTGCCAAAGAGCACCCAAGGGAAGTTGTCCACAAGTCACCTCTATGCCTTGCCCATCCTCATACAGAGGCAAAAGCTGTCCCCAGTTTCTCAGGCCCCTCCTGGAGGGAACGAATAGGGACGCTGAAGCACAAAAGAGGAAAGAGGACTGGGCGGGGCAGCCTGCCTCAGCTAGGCTCCCAGCCTCTGTGTCCAACATGCAAGTGGAGACAGGAACAAACACCAGTGCTCTCTTTCTTTCTTTTTGACTGTTAGATATTTAAAGGACAGGAACGTTCGATGTTTGTTGGGAAGCAGGACGCTGAGTGGGTGTGGGCCTGGGGCCTGGGTGGTAGGCTATGAACATGGCCCCACTACCTTTTAGGAGTGTGACCTTGACTAATTCATAATCTTCCCCAGGCCTTAGTGTCTTTGTCTATAAAACGAAGGCAATGACCTCAATGACCCCCAGGGGTCCCACATTTGGAGGTGCCTGGGGTAAACTGCAGGGTGGAGGAAAGGAGGTGAGTTGGCTCCACTTTGCTCCCTCTCCCAAGAAAAACCCACAGAACAGGGATCCGGGAACGAGCTGGGGGGATGGCCGGGGAGGCCCTCACCGGGACCTTTCCCTCAAGCTCCTCCTGCTCTGCCCAAATAAACAACAGTGGAAGATTCTATTCTTCCTCCCCTCCCCACAGCTGTATCACCCGCACCTGCAACACAGCCCTATTGTGGGCAGAGAAAATGCATCAAAATATGAGGCCGAGCCGCATTCCGGTACTGTCCCCACTTACAGCTAAACTCCTGTTGACCAGGTGGCCTGGGTCCCCAGGAGTGTCCGTGGTCCGGACATCCACGTCATGGGGCGACACATAAAGCTTGGTGTTGTGCAGGTCAAAGAACTCCACTTCTGTGAGACCCACCCAGGACGCATGGCCCCAGTTGGACAGGATTTCCAAGGTCACATAGATGGCATCTTCGATGTCTCTGCCTTTCATTCTCGATTGGTCCTTAACAAAGAGAAAAAGAATGCCAAAGGATCAAAATGGGACAGGCTGGATTCAGCTTACCACTAAGCAACAAGTTATTTTAGCCACTCAGGGCCTCAGTTTCCCCATCCGTATAAGGAGGGTAAGAATGCACCCTTACACACGGTTACTACCAAGATTAAAGAACTCCTATTTGTCAGGCACTTAAGATATAATTACTGGGGGTACATGGGTGGCTCAGTCAGTTAAGCGTCTGCCTTCGGCTCAGGTCATGATCCCAGGGTCCTGGGATCGAGCCCTATGTTGGGTTCCTTGCTCAGCATAGAGCCTGCTTCTCCCTCTCCCTCTGCCCCTACCCCGAATCTACTTGTGTTCTCTCTCTCTCAAATAAATAAATACAATCCTAAAAAAAACCAAAACACATAGTTACTGTGGAACCGCAGCAGTATTTTCTGTAAGAGTTTGCAAATAATAAAAAAAAGTCTAAAAAGCATCAGATTCTGCCTGAACGTGCTCTTCGCTCCCCCATTACCAAGTGTTCGTGGCCCATTGGCTGAATTGGGGAAGGTATTACGGAATAAATTATGTCCCCCCAAAATTCAGATGCTAACACCCTAACCCTAGTACCTCAGAATGTGGCTCTACTTGGAGACAAGGCCTTTAAAAGAGGTAACTAAGGTAAAAGGAGGCCATGAAGGTGGGCCCAAATCCAGTCTGACCCATGTCCTTACAAAAAGGGGAGAGCTGCTCACGAGACACACCAGGGACGCTCATGCTCGAGAAAGACCACGTGAGGACACAGCCAGAGGATGGCTCTCTGAAAAGCAGGAGGAGAGGCCTCAGCAGAAACCACACCTGCCGACACCCTGCTCTTGGACTTCAGCCCGCAGAACAGTGAGAAAATGCATCTCTGTTGCTTTGGTCATCCCATCTGCGATGCGCGGTTACGGCCGCCCTCGCAGATGAATTGGGTCGGTAATGTAGGACCCTGGCCAAGTCACTTGATGTCCCTCAGCCTGGTCGGGAAACAGGAGATGATGACACCATCTCTCTGACATCCCGTCATGGAGACTAAGGGAGATATGGACACCAGGGAAGGCTCTGTCACGCATCCTGGCCCCCACATGCACTCCCTAAGGGTCCAGTTCTAGCCATTTCTCTCCTGGCTGATTCGAGTGCTGCCTCCTTTGTGGGTCAGCTGTCTGGTCCGGGGCTGCGTGAATGCCATCAGTAAACAGTCATGCTGCAGAATGGCTTCCTGAGGCCCCTTCGGGGCCTGACTGCAGTGCTGGTCGCCACGGATCAGTCACTCATAAAATGGTGCATTCCCCGCGTGCACATGCCCTGTGTTAATTAGCACTGGTAATCTGTAACGGTTCTGTGAGCAGGGAGTTGAGCAAATGAACAGCAACTGTTCCCTACTTATTTTTTTAATTAATAGCCAGCGAGACGTGCTATCGCTCGCAGCGTGTGTTTGGACGCGCCTTGATTGCCACGCGATGGGGATGGGGACAGGAAGGGAGAGGGGGAGGGAGGTCAGCTCCCAGCTCCAAGAAGGAACATGGGGCTGGCTTTTATCAGCAGAGCCCACAGCATCGTCCTTCTCTGCCGCAGAGGGCTGTGCGGGGCCCTGACCGGGAGTGAGTCCAGGTGCGCAGGACAGTGAGGACCCTCAACCCCTGGGATTGGGAGGTGGATGAACTTGTGCTGGGGAGGGCGCTGTACTGCCAAGGTGAGCCAGGCAGGAGGACCGTAGAGGCGGCACGGTTCACCTTGGCTGTTGGCAGCTCGGATAAGGAGGCCCAGATGGGCGGTGGGCAGGCTGCCTCACAGAGGGGCTGCTGGATCGCACAACCCGTGCAATCTGAAACGTGTGAAGTCCTGCAGCGGGGCTTGGAAATGAAGAAGCTGAAGGGTCTATTAACTAAGGAAGTGTCACAACTTGCCAGGGTTGGGATTCGATGGCTTTCACCTGCTTCTGAATTGCTTGTTTTAGTTAGGATCCCTTGTGGGCGTTGAAGGCAAATGCTGGTTGGGCTCCCACGTTCACTGCCCCTCCCCTGCTCTCACCAAGAACCTCTGATTTTCTGGTCAGGAAGTCACCCCTTCTCTTTTCTCAGCCAGGAGGGTGGTCCTAGAGGAGGATGGGCCCCTTTCCACCCCAGGGAGGAGGAGCCTGACTGGTCCAATGAAGCAGTGTGACCAGTCCCCTGAGCCACCAGGAGAGGGGGGCTCCGTGCTGGGCCCATGACCCACTCAGTCCTGTGGGTGGTGGACATGCTCTTCTCTCCTGACTGTAGGGCCCGAGGGGATGAGGGCAAGAGGTGGAAACCAGTCCAGCTACTTAGGGGTCCCAGGGAGACAGCAGAGCCGGCCCTGGGTGCTGAGGTGCGGACAGAGCTTAAGGATGCAGCTGAGATGGTGGAGACGCAGTGTGAGCTGCTGGATCAAGCCCCACCTGGTCCCCACTGTGGCATTTACTATAAGAGTCTATCATTTCCTTCCCTTCGTTGGATAATTTCATGTGCCTCAGGTTTTCTGTTCACCGGAAGGAGACTTGATCAATCCAGGGTCTTTTTAATGTGCCTCAGGTTTTATCACACTTAGGATCTTTATGGCTGAGAAAGCAACTAACTGTTCCACACAGGGGGCGTGGAGGGGTGGGGTAAAGCCCTGAATTTTCTCGATGTCTCTAAATGTCAAACTTCCAACTGATAATCTGCTGGCTCCTCCTTGCCGTGTGCCAGGCATCGAGGTGCTCACCCTCACAAGACTCTTCTGTTCTAGCTTCATGGGAGCCTGTGGTCATGGATTATTTACCCAATGTGACAGCCACACGCTCCCAGAATCAGAGAGCCTAAGAGGTCTGTCTAACGTTACACACCCTCTAAACAATGGCACCAGACCCACAGCCAGAGCTCAGGTCCAAGCTGGCGTGGGGGTCTTTCTGCTGTCATGGGAGTTCTCTGCGTGGCTCTGGGAGGGCTTACATGGCCCATCATGGGAGTGGGGAGTGCCTTGGGCAAAGGAAGGGCTGAGAAGGATATGGGGGAACACATACCTTCTAACACAAAAGAAACGTGAACCCCCATTACCCTTCCCCGCAGATGCTGCCTTGGCCTTTTGGTTCACGTGTATTAACATGCCGTGGCTTTGCACCATCCCACTGTCACAAAGACCCAATGGAGATTAACATCACCTTTTGCAGTTAACTCTATCTCCTCGCCATTCTCATCCTGCATAATCGCCGTAATGATAATTCCCCTCCTTTTATACCATTGCATTGTGCTCATGTATCATGCCTTCCCGATTAGCTCCGTTATCATGAGACATTGATGTTATTTCTGGTTTTTTCCTTCCTCATTCTTCCCTACTTCCAATCATTTCTGCAATAGACATCTTTGTGCCTGTAGCTTTTGCTTTGTGTTCAGTGATTTCCTTAGGGTGAGGAAGCGGGATCGCTGGGCTGGGAGGACATACGTATCTCTAAGGCTCTTCCTGAGCCCCGCCTTTCTGCTTTTCCAGAGAGTTCCACCCATTTACACTGCTGCCAGCTGGGAGAGCCTGCTTTGACCTTGCCAGTCCTAGAGGTTATCATCAAAAAAAATCTGGGAGGGACACCTGGGTGGTTCAGTCAGTAAAGCATCTGCCTTCGGCTCAGGTCATGATTCCAGGGTCCTGGGATCGAGTCCCACATCGGGCTCATTGCTCAGCAGGGGGCCTGCTTCTCCCTCTCCCTCTGTGCTCCTTCTGCTTCTTTTTTTCTCTCTGGCAAATAAATAAATAAAATCTTAAAAAAAAATCCTGGAGCTCAGATATCAAGTGGGACATGGAAGGTTGTTCTAACCTGCATTTCCTGATAGCCAGCGATGTTGGACGTTTTCCTCTGGGCTTCCATGCTATTTATACTGCCTCTTGTGTGAACAGGCTTCTCTTTGCTGTGACCCCTGGTTCCATCCCATGCCTGCCTAGGTGCTGGGCGGGAGGGGGATGGAGACTCGGGCAGAGGGACGTTTAGTTTACCGGTGTCGCCATCCCCACCGCACCGAGGGACCCTTCAGCCCTTGGCTTTCGGGCGAGATGCCGAATGCATCTAGAAATCCCTATAAGTCAGCGTTCTCACCTCGGGGTCTGGCACACAGTCCTCCGTTGCTGAAGCAACTGTGCTGAGCCGGGCAGAGTCGCTTTCGATGGCCTGGAGCACTTTCAGAAGCCTCTGCTGCTGCCTGAGAGAGGATTTCAGTTCAGCGAATGGGCAGCGACAGATGGTTCACACCAGAGAACAGACCCATCAGCACCGACTTTTCTAGCTCAGAAGAAGCTGCGGTTTGAGATGAGTCCTTGCCCCGCGTATAGCTCAACGGCACACACGGGCTGTTTCCCCCCCTTTATAATAACCGGACTAGTCATGAAGGAGAAGCCAAGTCGGGGAAGTTGTATGGGGCAAGACGGCGTCAGACCGGGAAGACAGCTAAGACGGCGAAGCTGACCGGTAACTCGGAAGGGTCCAGAGCGAGGGGGTGGCGGATCACAGTCTGCAGAGCCTGCGAGCTGAGAATGGCTTTTACCTTTCGAAGGGCTGTTAGAACTAACCAAACAACCAATGAACCAACCAACCGACCAAGTGAAAGGCCTGAAGAATTCAGTCTCTGGCCCTTTACTAAAAACCCCCACTACTCGAAGCCAACACACCTACTTCGTACCTCCCGTTTCTGGGGCTGCAGGCATTCCCGGCTCAGGGGATTGGGGTTTGCAAACGCACCCCACGTGTGCTGTTTAAGGTGGGGGACCCTCAAGGCCCTGGAGCACCAAGGATCTTGAGGACGAAGAGAGCAGCACTGGGGGACACGTGTGCTGCCCATAAACAGAGCTGCATCAGATGGAAGTACCCTCAGGCACCAGCCCTCTCCCGCGTGGAACCCGTGGGTTTGTACTCGTGGCTGCCAGGGGACACAGCCCTGGTTTCCAGTCTGGGGACTGCAGACTCTTAGAGGGATGCCCAGCGGGGCCCCTCCCACCACCCCCGGCCCACTGACAGCGAGTTCACCACTGTCCACTGCACGGGGTACTCTGCTGGAAGCCCCTGGGGGGCGGATAAGGTCTTACACGGGATGGACAGAACCGGACCAGCAAAGACACTCCGGCGGGAAAGACATAAACTCTGTTCTGTGCTTAGGGCCAGAGGGGGAGGGAGGGTCCGGTATAAGGGAGCAGTTTTACATGGGCCCGGGATAACACAGGAAAAGCAAAGAGAAAGCGCAGATAACGAGATTCTCAGGGCCGCATTGCTATGGGGTTCTGGTTTTGTGTTGAAGCCACCTGGGTAAGTACCTGCTCCCCAAAAGGCCGATTCTGTCAATGGCTTCGCTGACGGCTCTGGCTCCCCCTGCTGCCCTGGACGGCTCCTGCGGGCTGGCCGGGCTGGTCAAGCTGGTGGCCACAGTGGTAGGAAGCTGCGGGGGAGGAGGATGGCAATGCTTAGGAAGCAGGAAGAGGGAAAAGGACTGAGAGACACTGAGTCTACATGGGCTAATGAGATTCAGGATCCCCCATCACGACCTCTGCAAAAAGACAAGAGATCTCCGTTTCTTATGATCCGGGAGGTCTCGGCAAACGATCTCCTCATCAGCTATTGAAAAATTTCTCTCAATAAAATCTCATCTCTCCCTCTAGGTCACACCCCTGCTCTGTTTGCTACAGAGTAACTAGACTCCATGGAAGGATTCCAGTGACATCCTTACGGCCCTTTCATTGTTAATCCTCCTTTGACATTTATCATCTAAACTAGAAACGTGCTCTGCTTTCTATCTGCAAATGATTTTAGTTATTGGAAGCTCTGCGGGTCCAGGGTCAGGTTATCCAGAAATCATGCCTATAGGGTGGGCAGCCCGCAGACCAGTCAGAAATGTCAGCGGACGATAGGAAAGAACAGAATAAACAGGAGGGACATATAAAGGAAACTGCTATGGTGCTCTGGGGAGCTCTCTCCTCCCCTCCCTGCCTCGTCTCCCCGTCCATCCCCTACCCTCTGGTGCCCCCCATCCCCACCACTAGTCAGGTTCTTCCCACTTCAAAGCACTCCCCTGTCCCTTCTACCTACTGTTCTGTGTTGCTGGCTGGTTCCCTAAGACACAGGGCTCAGCTCAAATGGGACCCTCCAAGGGGCTTCCTCGGACCACCCTTCCAGAGGGTAGCCACTCTCTATAATCTTCTCCTCTTGTTTCTCTCTGAAGTCACTTGGTGTATTTATGGCTTTGTTTGCTTGTTTGCAAGCTCCCTGAGGCCAGAGGCTGATCTGATCTGACTTAGCCACCTCTGTATTCCGAGCACATGGCCTAGACCTGTGCACAATCTAACAAACCCATTTCTGGGTATTGTGTTCCTTTGCATCTGAACTTGCTGGGGCCCTCTTTGCTGAGATAGGCCTAACTGACCCAGGTAGGTACAGATACGATTTATTTATTCAGGGTCTTAAGATCTGTTTTTGTGCTGTCTTGTCAGGAAGCAGAAACCTAACAAGGAACTGGAGTCCCTGGGCTTGAGTGAGTTCTGGCCCCCCACTCGGAACCTCGGGCAAGCTACTCCAGCCCAGGTTTCCCCATCCGTGAAATGGGCAGAATGACACCGTGCTCAGGGAGCACAGGGAGGGCCTGGAGGAACCACAGAGGGAAGCCCTCTGGAGGTTCCTGGGTGCTGCTGGGGACAGTGGGCACAGGGTTTTGTTGTTCTGCTCGAGTCCTCACCGACCTCAGGGCTCTCTTCCTTCCCCTTCAGCAGACCGGTCCACGATTTTGCTGCTGATCCCTCCATGTCCTAGAATGATGTAATCACATGATCTGAGGTCAGAAGAAAGCCATCCACTGTATACTCTGCATGGACAGACAAGGGCACAGAGGTGCCGTGCTCAGGACTGTCCTGAGATCCCACAGACACAAACGTCAGGGGCAAAGGACTGAGCTCCAAGAAGACAGACAACAGCTACTGCTCGATGAATGCCTCAAAGGGCAGCCAGTGCTAGAGCCTGGGGAGCAGCTGGAAGTGTGGGGTGTGTACACGGAGGCGTGTCCAAAGCCTCCATCCTTCTGCCTCTTGTGCAAAGCTAAAGGCGATGGACACAAATGCAAACACCTGCCAGGCCACGGAAGTTTCTGGAACAGGAGCAGTGGGTCAGGGGCAGGACAACAGGGCAGATCTGAGTTCAGGATGCCTATGCAACATCTCCTTTTTCGAGTGCTGCTCGGACACCACCGGGTCCCTGGGGAGCCTCCTGTGGTCCCTCCCCTCTGCCCCTGAACGCACCTGCAGTGGGCTGGTAGGGGACTCAGCCTTTCTGCCGAGGAGCGCTCTCTGCAGGGCTTCGTTCTCCACCTGGATGGCCCTGAGCACCGCTGAGGCCTCTTCCTCTCGGTCCTCAGCCTCGTGCACCGGTTTTCGGGTGGCCGAGAGGGGTCTCTCGCGGCGGCTCCCGGGTCCTGCGGGTGGGAAATGGGGTGCGCCTTTAGACCGCATTCGCGGAGTGCAGCTCAAAATCTGTTAGACCCGAATTGGGGAACATTCTATAAAACAACTGGCTTGTACTCTCCAAAAATGTCAAGGTCACACAAGACAAGGAAAAAAAAAAAAAGCCCGGAGAGCGATTCCAAATTAAAGGGGACTGGGCAGACATGGCAGCAGGATGTGGCTTCGAACCTGGCAGTGGATCCTGGGTGGGAAAACACTGGCGGAAAGGAGGTTACTACAGCAAGTACGGGAACCCCAATACAGTGTGTGGCGTAGATAATAGTATTGTAGTGATGCTTACTCTCCTGAATTTCCTAAGTGTGCCGTGCTCATGGGAAATGAATGCCCCAGTCTTAGGAGACACACACTGCAGTGTTCAGAGGTGAAGGAGAATGATGTCTACAACTGAATCTCAGATACACACACACACATACACACAGACACACACAAAGTACAAATAGAAATCAGTGGGAACAAGGGATGCCTGTCTGGCTCAGTCGGTTGAGCGTGCCACTCTTGATCTTGGGGTCGTGAGTTCAAGCCCCATGTTGGGCCTGGAGCTTATATAAGAAAAGAAAACCGATGAATCACTCAATCCATCAACTGGGACAAAATGTTACTAGCTGGTGAGTGCGGCTGGAGGGTCTATGGAGGGTCGACTGCACTATCCTTGCAACTTTAAGTTTGAAATCGCATCTAAATAAAAAGTTGTAAGCTCTAACGATGTACTTATGGGGAATAATATATGCTCTCGTGGAGACAGATGGGTATCTGGGAATATTTTACTTCATCCTGTTTTGTTTTTCCATGGGCAACAAGAATTGCAAAGACTTTACATCCCAATTTAAGAAAAAAGCATTGCAATGCTGTGGGCGATTCCAGAAGTTCTAAGGAGAGGACAATTGGTTTTATAAAGTGACATGCAGACAGCCCAGTAAGACTGGCTGAATGAAATAAATAACGGTACGCCCACCCAACAGAGGGCTATGCAGCAAAGGAAAGCAGACTAAACTATCTGCAGATAAAATTAAATGATGACTCGAATTTCCTTCCTAATCATCTGGGCAGTGGGTGGGGATGTAGATGAAGAGACATTGGCCATCAATTCACGACTGCCAAGGCCAGGTAATGGACACGTGGAGGTCACTGTAACACCCTCTCAATTACTTATGTATGGAATCTTTCCATATTAGGGGAAAAAAAACTCCATTTAAAAATAGAACTGCCCAAAATGTTTCTATTGGAATGCTTAAAGAGGCTTTTCCCAATTGACTTTCATCCCCTCGGCAAATATTTCTCGAGGGCCACTGTGCCTGGCCCTGTCCTCGGCACTGGGGACCCAGCAGTGACGAGACGGATCGAGAACCCTGGCCTTGGAAAGTAGGACAAGTAGCCGGGGGAAATAATCAACAAAATAGAGTGTTAGATGTCAGAAAATGTTAGAATAGGCAAGAGCAGAACAGAGTGAGGCTGCAGGGTGGGTGCGGCTGTGGTCCAGGCACTGGCGTGGACAGATCCATGGGCGGTGTGCTCACGGAGCAGCCAGGTGCCGTGCGTGGGCCGACAGGTTGAGACAGGGAGACAGGTTCAGGAGGCCCCAGTGGGGGATCACTCAAAGCTGTGGAGGTCACAAGGTTGTTACTCCGAGTGAAAAGGGGAGCCACGGTAGGCTCTAGAGGAGGGGAGGACTTGATCTGACTTAGGTGCTGAGCTGGGGACAGAAGGGAGGTGGAGGTGCCAGCAGGGAGACTAGGTTTCTAGAAGTTTCTAGCTGCAGCCAGTGGGAGGCACGGCAGCAACAGCAAGGAAGGGACACAGACTGCGGTCAGATCCCGCAAATGCAGTGAAGGCAGGGCCCATGGGGTGGCCTGATAACCGGGGTGTTGCTGGTGGAGAGGAAGGGTTGGGCTATGAGGGCTGTGGGTGGAGCAGGTTTGGGAGCGGAGAGCAGAGGCTCAGGTTCGGACAGATCGGGCCCAAGAAGTGTGATTCAGGCATCCATGGTGCCATCAAGTTGCACGTACACACTCGACTAAGTATGGGAGCAGGCCTGTGCCAGAGATTTGAATTCGGCAGGAGCAACTGGATTGTGTCACCTAGCAGTAATGTCAAAGATCGACACTGACGCTGGCCTCTAACACACTGGGAATTCATGGCTGACCTCTTAGGATATATGAAACAGCATCCTTTGAATCCTGAGCCCTTGAGCCCATCCATCTACGCTGAGTACTGAGCATTCCATGCAGCACGTGACCTGTCTACTACATTGTGTTAAGAATGTTGCATCTGAAGGAGTGTTCTAGCAGCAACATCCGGAACGGCCTTCGGAGGAGAGGAATGGAAGCACGGCAGTTCCACCGGGCTGGCTTCCAGTACAGCTGGGCACTGGGCTGAGGGGAGACCCTGGGTTTTTATGGGAAAGCTCAACTAAAATGAGGGCATATCAGCTTCTACCAGGCGCCCAGGGAGTGGCTGTAAATTTGAATGCCCTGGGCCAGGGGCTGCAGCCCAACTCCAGCCAACAGCTGCCATTTGAGCTACACTCTTCAGTATTGTCTTTTTTTTTTTCCCCCAAGAAAAGCTAGAATCTGAAATCTATGTGAAATCCCCTGAATTTTATGTGTTTATGGATATATTCTGGTTTTTAAGAAACCTTATGAAGGCCCAGAGAGCCCGAAGGGCCAGCCTACCCCAAGGCCACAAGTCCAAGCCACTCTCCCAGGAGGGTCAGGGGCACCCAAAGGAACCTCAAATGCCTGCAGATGGCCGGCCTGGGCAATAAACAGCGAGTGGGTCATTTTCTGACTTTGAGGTACTGTCTCTCATTGTTGCCCCAATGCTGCTCCCAGGGACAGAAAGGTAAGGAGCTGCTGGGAAAGTGACCGGGATTCTGCTCATCCCAGTCAAGGCCACTTTACAGTCTTCCTTGTTGGCCCTTCTTATGGGGGGCTTGGTCTGCTCTGCAACGGGGCCAGGGGGAGAGGCGAGGGAATGAGATGGTAGAACAAATACCCAAACAGAGCAGAAAGGAGGACTGGCAGTAGCTCAGCGTATCACGCTGATGGGGATGGGGATCCTTACCGGTGTGGAAATGCGGGTGGATAAAAGGGATGCAGATGGCCACACTGGGCTCAGGTCCTGGGAGGAGCTAGGGGGACAGGGACAGGGAGGAGGAGTCAAAGGAAGCTGAAGGACCTGGTCTTGAGCTATATTGAAGCTGGAACAGAAAAATTCACACCCTCGCCCCCAGGGTGGCTGAGGCAGAAATGGGTTCCTGGCAAGGCAAAGGTTATTAATGACACAGGCTCGCGACCTTCCCTAAGCCATGGAATGACATGCCCCTCTGCTTCATAAACCTCACAGTCAGGGGGCAGAGACAGACATGGATCAGGCAGGTGCACACTGGATCTACCGCCAGGTGGAGACAAGTGCTACGAGGAACAAAGTAGGGCAAAGACCAGAGGTGACGCAGGGAAAGAGACACTATTTGAGCCACTTGGTTAGGGTAGGTGACATCTGAGCGGAGACCTGAAGGCAGGGGGCCCTGCGAATACCCACGAGGGGAGGCCATTCCAGGCCAAGGGAACAGCAGGTGCCAAGGCCCTGAGGTGGGCGGGGCTTGCCAGATGAGGAACGGCAAGGCAGCCTGTGCGGGCAGGAGGGTGAAGAGGTCTCAGCCTTGGTTCTCATGTGGGCCCAAGGCCATGTCAGCCCAACAGGGCTCATGCTACGACCCTGGCACCTGGCATGCTGATTTCTGTCAAAGGGAAGTATGGAAAATGATTTCGATCCCAAACCTTGTCAGTCTTGGTTTTTGTGAATATCACTACCGCATACTGTTTCCTCCATCATCTGCAGGAAAGCAGAGCTGAAGAATTCAAGGCTCTTTCTGATCCCATAGATGATTCTATAAATAAGGGACTGAGGACGTGTGTAAAGCTAAACACGTGTGCTCACACTATGACATGGGGTAGGGCAAACCCCTGTGTTGATGAAGTCTTAGGCAGTGCCAGGACCAGCAGAAGCTGTAATTCAGGAGCTCTTCCTCCACTGCCCACATGGAGCACGTATAGAGTCGTAATAAAGGGAGTCTTTCTGTAGGCAAGTGGCCCTGTTGCCTCAGTGGCCCCGGGCTGGGGTGCAAGAGGGCACCAGAGACCACCACCTGTCCTTGGTCGCTGCAACCCTAGACCTACCTCTTCTTCAAAAAGGATACCGAGAAAGGCTTTTGCTTCCAGTAGGGTCCAGTTCTGGCTGCAGAAATACTTCTGCCCCAAGTGTCTTTCCCTTGGGAGGGAACACTCCCCCTGGCAGCATGATCACCGTGAGCTGCCTGTGCCCTTTGAGTCATACTATGCTCAGATGATGCTTTTAGAAATTAAATCACCATTTCTCTGAGTGAAGGTCAACCCCGCAGCTCTCCTACCAGAGCCTTCCCCACCCGTGGCTTCCCAGCAACGTCGGCACAGGGCGCTTGCGTCCTCCTGAACCTCATCTCTGCTGATCAGCTCGTGTTCACTGTGCATTTCCTCACGACACATAAGGCAACCACCTTTTAACTCGTGTCGACGCTCTCATCGCTCACTTGGCCGAGCCCGTTTTGCACCAGCCTGAACACCACATGAGGGCGGATTTATTTTCGTCATACACCTAGAGAATGGCAGATTTATTCACACAATAAATTTGTGCCACCAGCAAGAACCAAATTACACATTTTAATTTATCCCACACTGCTCTTTTCTGGTCGAAAACCATCCCTCTCCCGTTAATTCCACTTGCTCTTTGCCTCACCAAAACTTGCCTTGTCTCTCTCTCTCTCTCCCTGGGAAACAAAGAGCCTATCAAACACGGGAGATTTGCCGTGAATACGACACATGTCTCGGGAGAAGAGAGGAGAGGGGGATGTGGGACTGCTGGGTGGCTCGCTGGCTGGGTGACTTGTTCCCACCTGCCAGCCGGGACTTGAAAAAGCTCACATGCAGGGTCTCAGCAAAATTACCCCTCACCACATGTTCGGGGCCTCAGAGGTCACCTGGGAATCTACTGAAAGGGCGGATATTTCATCTGAGAACAAGGTTCAAGGAGAAGATCGTAAGCCAGCAGCCCGCAGGCCAAATCCAGCTGCAGATGTGTATTGTGCGACTTTCACTTTTTTTTCCAAATTGGAAATAGATGTCAAGCTTTTTTTTTAAAGAGGAAATCCACCTGAAAATTGGAATTCCTGGTGTCTCCTGAAAAAAATCATACAAGCTGGTAATCTCTGACTAGCATTTCCATGTGGCAATCACAGGGCTGGAGCTGGGTAGCAGTGACCCCATTAGAAAGGCTGTAAGCCCTCTGGGTTCCACGGTGCACCCCCACTGGCCGTGGTCGGTGCCCATTGGCCTGGAAACCGGGCACTGATTTGTGCAGTGAAAGGTCCAGGGAAACAGCTGACTTAGCCCTGTTTTGTCCCAAGATGCCCACACTCGCCTCTAAAATCCAACCAGCAGGGGGACAGGGGGCTGGCTGCACCCGGGACAATGGTCCACGACTGAGTACTCCAGACCACCATGCATTTCACTGCAGTGTGGCCTTATCAGGCCATACACTTCCCGTGGTGTAAGAGACTTTGACCAGTGTCCACTCATTCCTCCCCTTCCCTGCTCCAGGGGGGTGGTGTAAGGGGTAGAGTCTGTTTCTCTAGCTAGGCTTGGCCTGGTGGCTTTCTTTAGTTAACAGGTCACTGGACGATCGTGACCAAGCAGAGTCTTAAAAAAGCACTTATGGGGGCGCCTGGGTGGCTCAGTGGGTTAAAGCCTCTGCCTTCGGCTCAGGTCATGATCTCAAGGGTCCTGGGATCGAGCCCCACATCAGGCTCTCTGCTCAGCAGGGAGCCTGCTTCTCCCTCTCTCTCTGCCTGCCTCTGCCTACTTGTGATGTCTGTCTGTCAAATATATAGATAAAATCTTAAAAAAAAAAAAAAGCACTTATGCTTTGGGGTGTGCCCTCTCTGAGACCACCACATGCTGGCTAGTGAGACCACGTGGAAGAGAAATGGTCATCCCAGCTGAGGTCCACAGGCCAAATGGCCTGCTGTCATGTGAGTGACCGGCTGTCTGACACCATCCAGCCCACCTGCAGCGAACGCAGCGGAAGTCAAAGGGTTGCTGTTTTAAGCCACTGATTTTGGGATAGCTTATTAGGCGGCTGTAAATAGCTGATACACACAGCTCGTCAGGGCCTGTGTTCTCTCATCTAGAGCTTTTCTGGGCCTCTCCATGGGCAGATGTCTATGACTCTATAGTTGTCTGTCTGTCTGTAACTCTAATACTCATCCTTTTGCCACTAGCTCTTCTTTGGGCTGGGAATGCGTATGATTTTCAAGGAAGGCAATCAGGGCTCCCCATGCTGCCCTCACTGAATGGTTCCACTCTTCTCTCTTGGATAGGACGGTCCTTTGGTCCATACCCTACCTCTGGAGAATGTGTAGCAAACATCTGTGTGCTTAATTTATGAAATGGGTAATAGTTGCTTCTGACTTCTCTGTAGCAGCAGCCACCTGCATAGCAGCCAGGTTTTTCTTCGGGGAACCGGCTCCTCCCCACTCTTCTCAGGCTATAGAGTTTGGACAGATCTGACCACATTCCTGGCCCAGCCTGGGGCAAGGAGAGAACTGCCTCTCCCAGACAATGGAGACTAGAGATCCATTCAGGGGGACAGCTGGTTCTTGGGGCTCTGCTGGAATTATTAGGAAAGGAGTAGTCCCTTTCCCTAGGGTTGCTGAGCTGGTAAGAGAGAGCCTAGAGCCCCTGGGGGCCATCTGGGGGCTATGCCTGAGAGCCAGAGATATGGTTCTCAAAGTGTGATCCCTGGACTGGCAATACTGGCACCATCGGAACTTGTCAGGTGATTAAAAGACTTAGGCTGCATTCTAGATGCACTGAATTAGAAACTGGGGCTGGGGCCCAAAAGTCTGTGTTTTCATTTGCTCTGCAAATAATTCTGATGCATGTTCCAAGTTTGAGACCTGCTGGACTAGAGAAGACTAGAGCTAAGGGATGACGAAACAGCTTCCCAGTGGTATCACCTGGGCACCTGGATCCCACCATGCCTGAGGCCAAATCTATAGTCCTGGACTTCCCAGGTCTGAGAGCAATACATTTTCCTTCGTTGCTTCAGCCAGTTTGGGTTTCTGTCACTTGTGATTAATAACGAACACTGACTAACTATGTTATAAGACTCTGGGCTTCGGCAGAATGGTCTTTCTGCCGCTGGTACCTGATAGAAATGCTAAGTGCAGGCTGTCAGGGTCCTCTAATTCAATCACACTGAGGGGTGTTACTTTATTTCTATGGCTGGCAGCTTGTCTGAGAAAAGTGGTTCAGATACATCACTTCCCTAGAGCACTCTGACAACTTGGACAGTTAACTTTCTACATTAAAGACTGATGTTCTTTCACCCTCAAGAAGACAACAGGTCTCTGGAAGTCTTGTGGAAAACTCATGGGTAGAGACTGGAGTGACACAGGACATAAGAACTGGTTCATTAGAACCACAACAGTCACAGTGACAGAGAGGAATTACATTCTCACGCATCATATGTACATTTAATTGACACAAATTCAAGGTTATGACCTTGGCCAAAGGCAAAGGGGCAAGGGGAGAAATAACTCTTTAAAGAATGCAGGCGGTAGGTTGTATTTCTGGTAATGTTAATGCAGACCAACTCTTCCTTGGGGCACAGCTAGAAAACCTGGACCAAATATTATACAAGTCTGTTTGAAACAAAGAAATGTGTTTGAAAACGTGGAGCGTGAACAGGGCTATGAAGGATTACAGGGTCAAAAGCAGGCAGGAGAAGGAAACCTAGAGAGGTGAACCCAGCCCCTGGGAAGTGTTTTCCCTCAAGGAGCTATTGACCCTGATCTGAGCTGCTGCAAAGCTGGGAGGCTGGGCAGAGCTGGTGACAGACTTGGGGCCACAGCTGGAGAGTCAGCGTGACTTCCAAAGAGCCAGGAGTGAAAAGCTCAGAAAGGTTAATAAGATGGGCGATCTGAATTACTACTATGTAAAATTAAAAATAATAGCAATCATAATAATGATGATACCATTACCTAGTGAGGTTTAAGACCTAGACAGAATTAAAAAGCATGACAATAATAGCATTTAAGTTACAGAGTTGTAAGGTCCTTCCACTAAATGGGAAGTGGTAAACTTGCTAATCTGAAGTAGACTCAAGTCAAGAATACGTGTTGCAATCTTGGGTAATGACTGAAAGAATAATAAAAGGATGTAGAGCTAACAAGCTAATAGCGAGGGAAAAGAGGAACAACAGAAAGTAATCAGCTCAAAAGAGGGAAAGAAAGGAAAGAAGGAGGACCATAAAACAGGCAGAACCAATAAAAAGCAGACAATACGACAGTAGATTTAAACTCAAGTATATCAGCAATTACATTAAATGTAAATGGACTAAATGTGCCCATTAAAACACGTAGATTGTTTAGAGGATAAAAATAAAACCCAATTACATGCTGCTTACAAGAGACAAACCTCAATGTAAGGAAGGCAAAAGTTTGAAAGTGAAAGGACAAAAAGAAGACACACCACGTAAACAGTGACCACAAAAAAAAGCTGGTGGGCTTTAGGGCAACAAGCATCACTAGATTGCACAGTAGACAACATGGTGATAAAAGGTTCCATTCACCGGGAAGATATAAAGAGCCTCATTTGTGCATGCCCCCCAGAAGACAGCCCCCCACAAATATAAAGCATGTGAGCAGTCCAGATTTTGCCCGGAAAGGGTGAGCTGATTTGATTCCACTGTTTTCTCAGGAAGTCTCCTTGTGCCTCTGGGGGTGTGAACATCCAGTGCCCTTACCATAATGCCAATGTCTAAAAACACACATTTTCACTGCAGCCCAGACCCAAAACAAAGCCACCTGCTTCATATGAGACTCAGCCAAGAAGCTGGGATTGGACCCGCCCTGGAGGAGAGTCGATGCTCTGGGGCTTACTAGAGATGACAGGGGTGGTCTGTACAGAGCCTTATATATTCACAGAAGTTACCCTTCATCATCAGTTTGAGGGACTTCCAAGGGTTTCTTGGGCCACTGCCTGCACTTTTTCTGACCTTTAGAACCGAATCCCCGTGTGAAGAGTGGCTCCACCATAGTGTGAGGGTGGTGACCATGCCTTGCTTTTCGACTTTCTTCAAATTTAGCTTATATAGGGGCCAAGGATATTTAAGTGGCTGAGCTCCAAATCTGTTCAAAATGAAGATTCCACGACCTCAGACAGTGTCCTTTTGTGGGGTGATGATGGGACAAATGGCTCTAAGAACCCAGTACCAGGGACAGCTGGTCATCTGGTTTTCATCAGAGGGACCCAGTGACATATGTTTATATGTTCATATGAATGCATAGGCTCCTTTGCCACGTTGCCCAGGAAGCTCAGAGTCACTCCTGAACTCCCTCACATGCCTGTTTGTTCACCCCCTGGCTTCATACTTTTTCACCCCTCGCCTTCTCTTCACTCTCA
>RCUC01074130.1:0-11279 GCA_003697995.1 Taxidea taxus jeffersonii
CTAACTTCAGTCCTAGGACAAATAGTAATTGGAAGAATGAGCCAGTGTTGAAACAATGTCCTGATTATTTTTTTAAACATCGCAAGGTCATTAAATCAATTTTAATTATTTACATGCATTTATAAAGATAGAAATAAAGAAAAATTGTAGCTTTTTGCTCATCTGCATAAACAATATTTACTGAGCACCTACTGTATGCCTGGAGCTGAACAAACACTATCAAAGGGACAAGTGCACAGCCCTGTCCTCTTGCAGTCTATGGTTTTCAACTAGAAAACCAGCTTCGGGATCCTTACTATTAGGTTATGGTCATGAGTCAGTTTGAGAGTGAAGTTCTGGTACGTTCAGTTCTTAACCCTCTTGAGCTCAGTCCTTATGCAAATTTTGTTCTATAGCCTGTGTTATTTTCAAGGTACACTATAATTTCCCAGCTGATTTGCCCAAATTAGAAAATATAGTCTTCTCTCACAAAAAGCCACAAAACATTAGAATTCTTGTGATGAATACAGAATACAGAAAGTTAGCATTTTTTTACATATCGAACTATGCACCCAGCCCAATTCCGGGAACTTTGCCTATTTTTACCACCAACATTCACATCATTCATAAACAGGCTAAGATCAGGTAAATCATTTCATAGACTAGTATAGTCTTTTTCTTAAAACAGAAGGAAATTAAATAGAAAAACCAAGGAATCATTAAAGTTAACTCTTAGTTCAGTGTGTGCAATAATCAGATTGTATTATAGCACAATTTTTTCATCTGTACTTAGAGAAATAGCACTTTTCTTAAACAGAATTTGTACTAATTGAAGAGCCATAAGATTTAAAGGAAGTTCCTTAGCAAGTAGTTTACAGGCTGGAAGAAAGTATACCTGTCAATGTGAGGAAAAAAGAACATTTGAATTATTGTTCCCACCATCAAAGCACGATTGAAAGGTTAGATTGAAATCTAACCTACAGAATCTGCATGACAAAAATCAGTTAGATGCTATTTAAAGTTTGTCAAAGATTTTATTCTCATCAACATCTCAGGATGAGTCTCTGATTGTTCATGCCATTTGACCAAATAGCCATAAATGTCAAACTAAGATTTTAGTACCAGCTTCTACAGCACATGGAATTGATGTCTTCTTTATATGTTTACTAACCCCAAGTGAAATACTGAAAGTATGTGTTTATGCATATGTTTATGTGTACACAGACATTATTTACATATATGTAATATTTACAAGTATGCTTTCAGTTCTTAAAAACATAGCTATTCCAATTTTGAAAATGAGAAGGCTAAAACTTACAAAATGGGTGCTAGGGTGTGTGTTAACACGAGAACGCCCATTCTCAACTTATTCACACTCTGAGAAGGAACTCAGTGAGAAATACAAGCAATTTCTGTATTCCAAAGTAAGTGTGTGCCAAAATAAGTTATTATCTTTCTCTGTTGGTAGGAATCCTAATTCCTAATCTTATTCTGATTTCAGAATGACAAAGGTGACATCTCAAAGCAATCTGGGAGAACTACACAAATGAAAGCCCCGAATAATTAGAGAAAGCAAAGTTGATATGTGTTTTAATGAACGTATACTGGCAATACTCAAGGTGTAGGAAAAAGCAAATATATTAGTGTACTTGGTAAAAGACTCTGGTCTGTGTACTTAGAAATCTTGCCACTTGTTCTGAATCCACTGATAAAATAAAGGAGAAATGATTTCATGAGGAAATCAGACAGACATCATAAGGTGTGTATTCACATATGGTTGTTTGTCGTTTGACAATCAAGACATTTTAGGACGAAATAGAAAGACCACTTAACAAGACTCATGCAAATAGGCATTCTAGTATGTAACTTTAAATTTTTAAGTATCTTTAAATTTTTAAAAGATTTTTAATTTATAAAATGTTTAAAGTATTTTATTAAATTATGTTTAAATAGAATAATTTTAGACATGTTTAGCCTAAAATGAAAACGATTGGATTTCCTACTTAGCTCATTTGAACTAATACATTTAAGATCAACTACAAAAAACTCATTTAAAATAGTTTTTTTAATTTCAGCTTTTTTTTTTAATGGTTCTTTTTAAAACTTCCAGTATGCTTGAGAAACTGACTGTGGATCATGTATACAATGTGGGGTCAATGCTGTATTGAATTTCCAGACCATTTTCAGACTACCTTCTGGCAATGGAAGCATTTTGACCACTGACACTCCCTATGGGTATATCTGACTATCCTGGTACAATGCACCATTCCCCATTATTGAATCTACAACAAACTGCTGTAGGTTATTCATTGATTGAGTGTTTAAGTATATTCTTTAGGAGCAAATAGAGAACTAATCTGTAAGCAATCACATAAAATAAAAAATCAGCAGAATTCCTGCTTCAAAGATGCTTTGAGCTTGAGTACTTAATTATGTGCATTCTTTGATTATATTGTGTCACATTCAGTTAAGGACTTATTGGAATTCTATTTCTTTATATCACTGTGGATTCTTCTCAGGGTTTTGTTGTACCATGCAAGGAAACTGAGAAAGCACCTCCCCAACCAACCGTACCGAGTTAAAGCGCATCTACTCCCTCTTTATACTATTTTTTCTCCTGGATCAATCGCAATGTGCACCAGGTTGTTTATTTAACCCATAAAGATGCTAACAGTGATGATATAATTTTCTAATACATGTTCACCTAAATATCAGGTAACAGCCTCAAGACATACATGTAGATAGGCACACGAGTCTATATTCATCTTAGCTAGACTGCATTTTCAAAATAAGTTTCAGGACTCCGCACAGCCTTCTTGAACAATTCAGAACTTGCGAGTGTGTGTTGTGGCTTGTGAGTGGGAGCAGACAGCTCTGTGTCCATTCACACGGTTCCTCTGTCAGTGTGTATTTAGGACAGCTTTCTAACATGAAATCAGCTCAGCCGCAGAGTCGATTTCAGGGGCTTTGAAAGAGACAGAGAGAAAGAATACCTCAACTCCTTAAAATTCATGTGCTATTTCTCTTCTCTGAAAACCTGAATGTGTTTTCCTATTTCTCAGAGAAATGACTTTTTGAGGATATATCTGCCACACCAAACTAATTTCTTTTTGTTGAAATTAGCTCTGTAGGCTTTTAATATTTTAACAAACATTTGGAAATGTTTCAGAATAGAGGATAGACGCATTCAAAAAACAACATAGAAATAGGCATACTTTAACACCTGGCTTTAAAACAAAAGTTGTGAGAAAATGCAGTGGAAATATTTTTTTTACAGTCATATATCATGCAAAGTTTTATTTTGTTCTTTTGTAAAATATACTTTTGGTTGGTTAGGTTTTATTTGTTTTGTTCTGTTCTGTTGCCAGCAAAGCTCTCATTGAAGCCACTATCTGCATAACAGAGGGAAGAGAAGCTCAAAGTATTAATATCAATAAACAAAAAAATCACAATTTCATCTCGTTCTTCTTCTGAAATACAATAGCAGCAGAGCCTTGATGTTGTTGGTGCTTTTTTACTTAACTATTTCCACTTGGGCTGTCACTTTATTGCCTTACTAATAAGAACTGAGTGAAATCTAGAGTTTATTCCAAGTAAGGAAATGCCTGGGCATTTTGAGAGATTACTAAATGCGGAAGTCACCTATTTTAATAAAACATTTCAATAATATTGCTTTCAAGTGGGAAATAACCAGGGGATAAAAACAATTTTAAAATGCAAGCAAACAAACAACAAAAAAAGAAAATGCCAGTTTCTATGGTCAATGTCACATTACTACTGACTTCTCTGCTTAAGTTTATAGAGTTCTTCAAGTGTAACAATTAACGATCCAGGTCAGTTAATCCATGTGATCACGATGCATGGACCTGTATGTGTAAGGGGAATGTGGCTCATTCACAAAGGACTTTGCACTTTGGAACAAGGACATAGAAATGAAAGCTGGTTGCTTATAAAATAGTAAAGAAAATATGCCAACGACGGAAAAAAACAAAGATTCCTCTCTCCTAGAGGTATTTCCCCTAAATTATGAACAATTTTAAAAGTTTTTTTTTAAAGTGGAGAGGAAATGCGAAGCAGATTATTTTTACAATACTTTTACAATATCGTGAAGTTTTATTTTATTCTTTTGTAAATTATAATTTTGTCTAATAAAATATTACAATAACAATGATAATACTACCCATCTTGAGGTGAAGCTGTTACTTTTATCTATAATACTTTTATTGTATGGAATTTATCCACTACATATTTTATATTCTTGAAAATGCATATTTTTAACCAAAATATGCAAAGGGATGTTGGGGAACTTTTTAAAAAAATAATTCTTAATAGAACCATTTTGATTCTTGCAGGGAAGTGTCTTTCTTCAATTTAAGAGAGACCCTTGCTACTGCGAATGGTTGACCAGTTTAGAAATATCCATATCAATCAAATAAAAAAAAATCCATGTCACCAGTGAATCCCAATGAACATCATCCTAGAAGATTTGAACTCTATTTCATTCAAAGCCAAATTCATGTAGCAAATTTGCAATGAGTTCTTGTGGAATTGGAGAATAGGGGAAAAAAAAAAGAAAGGAAGAAAAGGAAAATAAAAGAAGGATGGACAGGCTTAAATAAGAAAGCTAAAGAGGAGGAAAACACACAAAAAAATGAATGGTATAGAATATGTAATAAGTTAAATAGCCTCTGTTACCAGACATGGAACAGCATCAATCTTACAATTAAGTAATACAGATAAATAAATAGGGTTGCTGGGCTGACAATCCATTATTGAGAATTTCAACATGGATTTTTTTTTTAGTATGTAAACTCACCTCTCTTCATTGTAATTCTCCAAGGACACATTTTATGAAGGTGAGTTTATGTTTTTGTCTCAAATAAAGAGACCACGTTCCACCCATGACTGTCTTATTTCTGAACCACACTGTCATAACTAAGCTGCCCTCTGTGATAACCACCCAAGAATACCCAAGGGTATTCTAATGAACCATCAACAAATGGTCTCCTTAGAAGCCACTGGACAGCAGCAGCGGCTAGCCACACACACCTGAGCTGAGTCCTGCTACCTGGGATGACTCAGCTAGCAAGTCTCTCTCCAAGAACAGTCTTCATGGATAGACACTACAGAAAGGATCACTCTTCCATTCATTCAGCGAATGCAGTCTTTCTCAGGCATTCATTTTTGAACTACAAAGAATGGCAGGTTCTTCCTAAGTACTTTTGAAATTTTAAGAGTCTTATATTTCACTGCCAGAAATTGGAGTTCTATGTGCTGCCCTTTTCTGGTAATAAGCAATATACTTTCTTCCCACAGCTAACATGGGTTTCAGTTCTACCCACCACAGTATGTGGTTTACATTATGGTCTAGAACAGCCATCTTTCATTTGGCATGGGGTCTGAAAACATTGTCTAAAATTATATGACATATCTGTTTTAAGAGCTGATAAAAATAAGTTCCAGTGTCCTTATTATACAATCAATTGACTATTATAGTAAAAAGTGAAGATACTACAAAAATAAAAAATATGTTACAGTTTTGGAAAACAATTTTGGAATAATCTTAGTAACCCAGGCAAGGAAGAAAAGACATGAAACTTGCTGAATGCTATGACAGAAGAGCAGAGTCCTGTTTAATTGTATGTCTGAAAAAAGAACAAGGAATATATTTAATTTCTTTTCAATTTGCTAGGTATAGGAACTTTCAGATGGCTTGGATAATTTATAAAATGAAATAATTTATTAAATACTACTATTTATGTAGGTCAGTTATATGTGACTTGAGAACTGAGCATATCCTGTCTTTTCCAGTGTTATGCAGACACTACGTATCTTGTTGAATATGTTGACTTTATTTGAATTGAATGGGGCTTTATGTAGCTTTCCTCTAGTTCGTAGATGATGGTGATGCAAGCGAAAAATAGTGAACAATATGTTGAGCATTTGTGAAGAGAGAGAGAAACTGAGAGGAAAATGACTAGCCAGAGAAGATTTAAGCTCAACTGAGGGAACTGTAGGAAAAGGTTTCGGGAAGGTTTATTTGGTATTGACATATACATGTATTTCCCTTCTCAGCTGGAATGACTCCAAAAGGGCTGTCATGGTTGGTCGAGTAAATAATACATGCTTTAAAAACAATTATAAATCTGCATTCACCTGATGGACTTTGTATTCATTCCAGTCAATTGGGCATATAATACTCGTTTAAAAAATAAGTACATATAATGCATTAAAAACTGCTTAAACGCCCATTTAACCGGAGGGGCCAAAACAGTTCTAAAATGGAGCATGTGATTAACACTAATGGAAGCTATGCATATGTAATGAAAGGAGAACCCCAAACCCTTTTAGAGAGGGTATGACAGAAGAATGACAGCTGGGAAACACTCAGATCTCAGGCTGCTATCGCTTCGGAAAGCAACTCTGCTCTTAAACCAGCCAGTAACACTCAGTGTGGTGAATCTTGGGGTCCAAGGCAATACGTGCACTGATATTTTTGGCAAAATAACGCCAACAGGAATGACAGTACTAGCCTGATGGTAAATATCGTAGCGCTACAACTGGATTGCGTCTCTGTACTTAAACAGCTGTTCACTGATCCCATCCCATTTAAAGATTTTACCTGAGATTCCTTCTTCTTCATGTCAAAAACAAGAAAGACCTATATAAGTTTTTAATGAGCATCATTCGGAAATAATCCCATCATATTTTAGGTTCACAATGGTTTCTTTTTTCAAAGAAGGAAGGACATGTGCAACATTTGGCATTAAAAACAGAAATGACTCTGACTCATTTCCCTTTGCCCCCTAAGGGAAAGGTTTTAAGAGTTTATTTACCAACTGGCCACATAGATGGTGAGATTTGGGATGCAATTAAAGGTTTGCCTGTCAGCCAGTTGCTTCCCCATTAGCCCAGCGGTGGGGGCGGATACGTTTGGAATTACCTTGAGGTGGTTTGTAGGGGGTAAAGATGATAGAAACTCCCTGTGAAATTCCAACACAATACCTGGACAGGGTACCCATTAATTCATGAGCACTTTCCAGCCCTTACATTAACTTTGTAAATGGCCGGTGGCCTAGGGAATGCAGGGTTCTACATGACAGTGGGACACAGGAGGGGACAGTCTGATGGGAGAAGTACAAGGTATGTACTGTGTACTTAGAGGTAAGACAAAAGAGAAGGCTCTTAGCACTGAATGGACAGAAGGAAAGCATGTAGCTGCCTTCAGGGGCCCTAAAAACAAGACTTCCATGTCCTCATCCCTTACTCCACTGATCATTTGCAACGTAGTGTCTCCCTGGTAACGGCTGGAAATCTGCCCCAGCCTCGGTCTCTTCTCCATTTCCAATATTAAATTGCGATCATTTGAATGCTGCTAGAATATAAGTATCTTGAGGGCAGGGACGTTGATGTCTATAATATCTAGGCATTATCATTAGTACCAAAAAGAGTGCCTAACAGGCAGGAGATGCTCATTGAATATCTGTTGAACAAATTAACTGAATGTATAAAGGAGGAAACACAAGTAATGCTTACAGAGACACTGGATCAGAAATTAAGTTTGAAGTCAAATAATGAGCTGGTTTCTTATGTAGTCTTATCACCCAAGGTATAATAAAGACTGTTTCGGCTATGAATAGATGTTTTGAATAGATAAAAGCTTTGACCAAAGGACACACAGAGTAGTAAGTAAAACAGCTAGCAGCAAGGGGAGACAGGAGAAGAGAAAACAAAAACAAAAACAACCTTGGGAATGGCTTGGGAGTGCCATTAATAGAAGAACACAAAAGTGAAGATCCATAAAACAAGGTTCTTAGAGATTCTTGAATCTAGTTCTAGTCTCTGCAAAGGTCGGCATGTTACATTTACTGTTATATTTACATTTACTGTTCCATTTACTGTTCTCTATTCCCCAGAGATAAATGCTGCCTTCCTTACTGCCAGGTGTCATCTCACAATAAATCCCTATAACCTCAGCCTGGCAAACTCAAGGTCCCAGTCCTCTGAGAATCACAAAGCACTGGGTCCCATACAAGAGAGCAAAAGGGTTTCCTTCCAAACTGTGTGCCCATTTTGTTACCTAAAAAGGATACAGAGGAGTCCCACCATTTCTGCTTCTCTCTATATTGTTGCCTAAACCCAGTCCCAGGTATGTGAGTTGGCAGAAGGACTGGAAATTTGACTCCATCTCGTTTCCCATCTTCTTCTATCCTCTGCACATCCCGCATCAAATCTCTCCTTTACCAGCGAGAAAATAAAGCTCCCAATGAAGGGAAACAAACACTAAGGAAGTAAATGGAGAGGGGAAATACAATAAAATAAAAATAGCTTGCCCAAAGTCCTCTTACACAACTATCATCATGCAGTCTCACCACCACCTTCCTATGAAGTTAGCCTCATCTTTGATACATGCAAACTGAGGCTAACTTGAGAGAAGTAATTGCCCAAGAAGGTATTTTATTTATTTATTTACTTACTTACTTACTTACTTACATGTTTATTTATCAGAGAGAAAGAAAGAGCACAAACAGGGGGAGCAGCAGGCAGAGGGAGAAGCAGACTCCCCACTGAGCAAGGATGGGCTCGGTCCCAGGACTCTCAGATCTGACTGGAGCTGAAGGCAGACGCTTAACCAACTGAGCTACCCTGGCATCCCTCAAGAATATACTGCATGCTTATAATGCATTAGCACTAGAAGCCCAGGTATCAATAAAAAAATATGGCCCTCTCCTTCATAGAGCTGTTGTGAAAAGGAGATGAAAAAACAAATACGAAATTAAATACAGTGTGGTGAGTGCTACCAAAACACCTCAGAAATCTTCTAATGCAGATGCAGGGGTTAGAAAAACTGGTGGATAATTTGAAATTGAAATGATGAACTGGATTCAGCCAACCAAAGAGGCAGTGAAGACAGACCATGTAAAAGAACCGATATGTACACAAGAACAGAGACAAGATGAGCAAAATTGCAAGAGGTGGAAAGCTGCAAAAAATGATGCTAGAGAAATCAGTAGAGACTGGCCCATGCAGACCTACATGCATTGTAGGTCATGGAAAATAATTTGGGCATTATCATGGGAACAATGGAAACCCATTTAAGGAGATTAACAAGTATGATATATAATCAGATTTGTTTTTCTGAAAGATGTCCCTACTGCAGTGGAAACCAAAGAGTTAGGGGGGTAGGGAAATTACTTAGTTCGAAATATATGACTTATGAATATATAATAGGTTTTTTGGTCTGACAAAAATGTCAATTTCATATGAGTCAGCCTAATGGTTAGGCAGCTGTTACTTGTACTAAAGCAATGAGAGTGAGAATAAAAAGATGTCAATGCTTTCCTTATCTTCTGTAGCCATTTTTGAAAGGATATATACAGCATTCAAAGATTGATTGGATATAGCAAAAAGGGAGGAAAAAAGATATCATGAGCGACTCTCCCCCTAAGTTTCTAAATATAGGAACTGGGTAGATAGTGATGGCACACTGACTTACCTAGGAAAAGGGGTAAACAAAACAGGAAAAGAGAGACAAAGAAATGAACTGGTTGGAAGAGTTTACTTATTCCCAAACTCACTATACATCCAGTAGGAAAGATGACTTTAAAATAAAAATTCTAATTCTAAAAAAATAAAATTAATTTTAAAAAGAATGATATTGTGAACAGATCCACCAATCTTTATATCTAAGAAACTAAAACCTTAATCTAACTTACCAATCCCTATCGTTCTGTAAAATAGATATTGCTCTCAACCCATTAAAAACATAGGCTCTTATTTTTGCATAGATTCATAATCTGACCTTCTCTACGTTGCCAAAGCCTAAGAAATAGCTCCAAGACTGTAGATTAACCTTTATAGGGTGTACTTGACATGAATTTTTAAGAGATATATTGTCTTCAAATAAATGATCCCAACACAAATTCAAGATTCAATCAGCATTAATGGTGGTATTAGAAATGATAACTTCAATTATAAGCATAATGCATTTTCCTTTGGGAGATCAATTTATGTAGAGTAGGTACTTGGAGTTTGCCCTGGTACAGCCATATTTCAAATCTGCTTGTGACCAAGAAAAGACATTTGTGCTAGTTTGATTTTAGATAATAGCAAATGCTTTAAAAAATTAATAGTATGTAACACATTTTCCAGAAAGTTATTTTTTTCCAATCATCTGAGAAAAGGGGTGTGGGCTGAAATTAAAACAGATAAGATATGAAATTTAAAAAAGGAAATGTACAGTTTTGTCCTCATATGAATTTTATACTCAACATATGGTTTTAAAAGAAAAAGCTATAAAATATTGTGCCATATAAAACTAAAATATGCAATTTATCTCAGTAGTATTTTACATCATTTCACTCTTTAAAAGAAAAAGCTAGTTCCTCAAGGAGATATATGACTAAAACTATTAAGTAATTTTAAAATGTTGACAGCTATTTTTAAAATGAAGATCATGAGAGCTCTCCTAAAAATGAAAACAAAAGTACCTATAGCGGCAAAATTACCTAAGCTAAAAACTCTGAAGAATTTCTTTCTCAAGGTAATTTAGAGAAAACTATAATTAGGAAAAATTTTCCCAGAGATACTAACAAAGTAGCATAGAAAGATATACATTTCTAAAAGTGTACTATAAAATATATGGGTTGATATCCATATGTAAATATATAAAGTACATTAAATGAATATAATTGGAAATTCTTTTTATTTTATTTTTTTTATAAAGATTTTTACTTATTTATTTGACAGACAAAGATCACAAGTAGGCAGAGAGGCAGGCAGAGAGAGGGGGAAGCAGGCTCCCTGCTGAGCAGAGAGCCCGATATGGGGCTCTATCCCAGGACGCTGGGATCATGACCTGAGCCGAAGGCAGAGGCTTAACCCACTGAGCCACCCAGGCGCCCCTGGAAATTCTTTTTAAATTATATAGCCCTAAAGTATTAATAATTGTAGGAACAATAACTAACAGCTTTTTATATGCCATGCAAACTATATCAGATGTGTTTGGTACTTTGAAGTTAATAAAACTATTAGTCCCATTTTACAGATGAATAAGCAAGCTTGGGAGTTTAAGTTTCTCAACTGAGTTCTTTGGGCTAAGGAGTGGCAAAGCCAGCCCTTGATCTACAACCTGTATGCTTGTCTGAAGCATGAGCTTAACTGCAGGGTGCTCTATGTTGCCTATTAGCAAAGGGCAAGGTGACCTGACACCATTATATATCTATACGTTTTCTTTAAGATTTATTTATTTATTTGAGAGGGAGAGAGACAGAGACCACATGCACAAGAGTGGGGGGGGG